>CCAG010007945.1:0-10210 GCA_001077435.1 Glossina morsitans morsitans
TATATATATATATATATATATATATATGTATATATATGTAAACATGTGTGCTACATATACATTTATGTGTATTTGTATATATGCTTTATATGCATGTGTGCTAGATATAAATATGTGTGAGGAATGAATGACATAGAGCGCTGGTGAACATGACAACTATTGTAAATTGACAATACAATGTTATATAATCGGTCTCTCATATACTGTGTTCACTCATTCACCATCAACAATAACGTCAGTATGATAAAATGCAATTGTATATGACTTACGCATACATGTTATATGCCGACCTTTATACATACATGTGCATACATACATACATATTTATATACATATATAAAGCCATATAAATATGTATGAGAGTTCGTGTGTATTAAATGGCGGTCAGATGTTGTCATGTAATGACTGACACATCAAAATAACTTCATGTACACACTTTGTGGCCCCCACAAATTATACACATTTCTACATATATATGTATACTTACATGTATGCATTTACGTGTATATAAATACATACATATATACATGTATACTTGGGCCTACATGCAGATGTGCGATGAACACATTAATTATAAAACAATGAGTTATTTGTTATATAATAGCGCTCTTTTTTTCGCTCGTACAGTAATTATTCCTTCCCAGCAATTGCCTCCATGTGCGTATGCACGTTTGTTTTAAACTGATGTTATTATAATATGCTTCAGAGCTGCTTCTGCTACAATGTTTATTATTGGTGAATGATATTTCTTTTATTTTGTCTTCTATTATTTTAATAAATTTTATTTAATACGTTATCAATTTAAGGCAAAAAAAGCTTAATAGAATCAAAAGCGAAAATGATACAAAGTTAATACATAATCACATAATCAATCAGATTACGAAATTTGATGAAGAATTAATGTTTTGTTGATTTTTAAAGCTTACCTTAGTTCCCTTTGACCTAAGCCCTTATAACTAAAAAGAAATTGTCCTTTCCTTCCAAAGCAAACTGCATTTTCATAGAAGCGATAATAAAGATCGGTTTTAAAAGCAAAACTTTATTTATTTCTTATTATGGTAAGCAAACTAGCGCAAGACATGACGCTGCTTTTTATACCCTTGCGGTACCACTTGCGGTACATGGATATGTGTAGTGCACAGAATGACTTGAAATAAATCCTCCTCCCATCATCAAAATCACTTTCTGAATCGATCCAAGATTCTCCGTCCGTCTTATGTTTAACTGTAAGGGACGCAATTTTTGCGATATTTTCATGCAATTTGTACATTGACGTGTTGTAGGCCGAGGATGAACACTATTCAAAATAGCTCGGAACGGACCGCTTTCTCAAACACTTACCTAAGGTTAAATAGTCGTTATATGAGTAACTGTGGGATGGTGCAGGGTATTTACAGTTGTCTTTATTCGTTTTTGATTAAATTCAATTTTCTTTCATTATTTAATTTTATATAAACTTTGCTCTCTCTCTACTGTCTACTTATGTTCTTCATGCGACTAATAACATACAAATACTATGCCCTTCTTTCCCCTTTCATTAGCTATAATCACTCCTGATCATCACAGTTCTATCGCATGTAGAAGAAATATCCTTAAGTAGCTTGACGGAAAAATACTTATTAGCATCTAAATTTCAATGTGTAAAGAGTGCAGGATATATTAACGTAAGGTAACACTTGAAGCCTAATTTCATGCGTCAATTTGGTATTAGCAAACTCGGACATGAACAACTTAGCACGATATAGCAAGTTCGCCATAGGACTTCGCAAGTTTCAAACATTCCTATCCGTTCACATAATTTGATGATCACTTTGGATTCGTTCGGACAGAATATTAGACCATTTACGGTTTTATAAAAAGTAACGACCTTTTCGTATGTATGTATGTATGTACAAACTAACGTCAGGCTGAGTGAAAAGTCCGTTCGAATGCGAAACAACTGCAAAACTCGTTACTGAATCCCTAAATGGTAATGGGTAGTACAAGAGTATATTAAGTTTGTACGGATGTATGCAACACTCAGAACGATGTGACATAGACCAATCTTTTCCTATACCCACTCCCTGTCCATCCATCTGTCCGTCTTCCTTCTTCAAGCCCTAACTTTTGAGACGTTTAGATGAACTTTCATACACCGACATGTTGTGGCCCGAGGACGAACGCTATTGGAAATGGTTGGTTTCGAAGGCCCTTGTAAAGCCTTATTTAGAAAAGTCGTCACATAGATAATTATATTAAACGAATTTGCTTAGGGAGTTTAATGGTGGGCCCCACTGTAGTACTTTCACTTTTGTAAATTGTGGATGCATTTATGGACATTCCGATTTTTGGGCAAATTTAATCGGTTCTGGAGATGAAAGATTTTAGAACGTGATTTGTTATCTGAGACGAAGTCTCTGAAATTTGAAAGTTACTTGACATGAACAGCAGGTCGAAATTTGAAATGAAGGTTTTTCTCTTTGTTGCACACCTTAGCATCAGACCAATGATTTTGAGTTTATGATGTAACGTCTGCAAGTTCAACTCACCGTTACAACCCCGCACATTTTTTTTACTTTTCAATTTTTCTATTATTACACTTAATTACTTAACGACGTTTTGTGTACAGTCGCTTATTGTTTTTCTCCTTTTTTTTTTTTTTTTTGTTTGCTGTTAAACATTTAAATTATGTAAAATGACAATAGACGTCTTTTTTAATTTATTTATTAAGCTTTTTTTATCTTAGCTGTAAATACAGGGTATCGGGGTAAAGAGCTTAACGCGATAGCTTTTATGCAATGACATGACACAATTCAATTGTTTATATTGAATCAACTAACCGCATGGGTACATCTCCTATACTCCCACATACACGATGCAGACCTTATATATATTTGTTCTCCAAACTGTACGTTTTTAAAATTTTAATTGCATAATTATTCATTGGTACGCTGGGCATCATAAACGCAAGCTGGGCGAGCGATGCCTGGCCTGCTCTCACCTATACCTGCACTCATACCCTATATATAGCTGCTGCCGGACAATAACAATTGTTTTCATTATTATAATTTTTTATATTTTCTCCCGATATTTTCTTATATCCCAACATGAGTATAGATTTTCAATGAGTAGCAGTTTATTCGTTGAAACAACTGCGGTTGACAGTTGCTACAACATATATTCATATATGTAGCAGAAGGGCGCCTTTCTCCTCGATGCTGCATACACATGCGAATGTCATGGTATCCAATGATTACGTGCGCGGGGGTGACCGAGCGGCGTTCAATTCTATAGTATTGCGTCCTAGGTTATGTTTACCGCTTACGCTTCACATTCTCTACCCTCTCTCTTACCTTTCGTTATGTTTGTTGTCAACAACAAAAAACAAAAAAAATTCAACTGCTTTTTCATAATGAATTTTAATATGTAGCGGTTTTAATGACCACTGCCATTACTGTTGTTGTGGTTGTTATTGCAAGTGTGGTTTTAATTATTCAAATGTATTTTTGTAAATACAAATGGTTGAGTTTTTAAGTGTAGGAATATTTATTCGTCTGCACCCAAGCTCACAGCAAAGTAATTTTGTTATATGAGTTTTCCGAAACAAAAACATTTTGTTTTTTTAATTTCGTAACAGTTTTCGCACTTTTCATTGCAAATATTGTTTGCAAACTTAGGCATTTATCATGAAAATATAACTTTAAGCATAATTTCGGAATTAAACAAAACATATGAAAACAATAGTATCGGTGTAGTAGCATGCATTTCGCTTCATAACTAAAGAGGATCATGAATAATGTTCTACGGATTCAAATTTAAACTTTCAAGAAGAAAAAAATCTCTTTATTATATATATACATATTCATATCAAATGCTTTAAAACGATTTGGATTCAATTTTTGACAGATAAGAAATCTGACATGTCCTGAAAGTTACTCGTATTATCGCCTTGTTATCAACTGACCAACATTTCTCTAGCATCGTGTTGAGTAAAGATTGTATATATTAAACGTTAAAAATTGGTAAGCATATCTTCGAATCAAGTGCACAATTCAAGTCAAAATAGGCATTACCTGCCCAAGGGTTATATAACTAGAACACATCGAAAATGTCACAACTACAATGTCACTACAGCTACGGACCCATACCATAGAACTAACGATCACCTCCTTCTGGCACTTGGCACACGCAACTTGGGCAATTTTTGATATTATCAGTCTTTATACGCTTTTACCCCAATTAGGTGCCGTGTGAACTACTACAATTAATAATCGAATCTTTATGTAAAGTTTACATTGAAATTTAAATTTTATTGCAGAAAGAGTAAATTGACACGAACGTGTTGCTGTACCATTTTATAGCAAGTAACGCAAATAACTATTTTCAGCTGCGACCGAATCTCTTATACCCATCACCGTTATCCTAAAAAGGGCTACGGACAGACGAACAGACGAACGTGATTGAGTGCATTCTGAATTTGACATCGATCAAGGATATATAAACTTTATAGGATTTTTGAAGCTTGCTTCTTCGCATTGTAAATGTTTTGTCGAAACAATAAATTTATGATTTGCAATAATATTAGGTAGGTGTGGCATCGCTCAGATAATATATGTTCAAATTTTTAATGCTTTATCTGCCGTAATTTCGAATTAACGAGCGAAAAGGACATTTTTCCCTCCGGGAAACAGCTGTTTCCAGTTTACGTGGTACTGTAGACATAGCCTTTGCCAGCTTTATCATACTTTCCGTAGCAATTTGGATGCAGGACCTTTCAATGTTTTTGTCAAATTTACAATAGATATTATAAAGTCGAATAGATGGACAGACGGATGTGTTTAAATCGATTCAGATCCTGATTAAGGATATATGGTCACTTTGTGGGGTCTTTGAAGACTTATTTTGGGTATTGCAAACGCTTTGACAAAACCTTCGGTGGGGGATATAATAAGTGGAAAGAATTCGAAGAAGAAGACTACGTACCATTGGACGCATAAGATGTACGTAGAGCAAACAAAAATCTACCATTTGCAACTTGCGAATGTGTTCGACTTACAGGCAGCAATATTTGACGTATTTTGATGAATTTTGAAACAACGTTGAAACTGGCATGTTTTGTCCCAAGGCCGAACGCTATTGAAAATTATTTGGATGGGTCCACTTTTTCGACCACTTCACTTATAACGCCTTATTTTGAAAAGTGCTTATATGACTGCCTGTAGGGTGGTGTAGAGTGTTCAATAATGGTCCGCGACTCACTATAGTGTTTTTATTTGTTTTGATAAAACGTCACAAAAGCATAAAAAGCATTGTTACGGACTGCCGACATTCAGACGCGCTACACTAGGGCTTAACAGAGCTAGTCTTACTCGAATACTGAAGGCATTGATTGGAAAAAAATTCACGAATATTTGCAATTATTTAATATATAAAAGTACGCATTCACACGATAAGTACGTGGAACGTTCCATAGCATAATACTTTCACTGCAGTAACATGGTACGTTCGCAATATCGCCATAATTTTTTGAGAAACGCTCAGTTGCGGCGAATCTCACACTGAACTTATAGTGTACCCATTCGTTGATATGAAAAATTCGAAATTATTTTTTTTTTTACAGAATGTGATAAATTTAATTTTAATTTTCTCGTTAACCGCTGAATTCAAAAATTCTGGATTATATTACCCCTAGAAAATTGTTACGAATTTCATATGTGTGCCTGTATGCAATACAAAAGCATGTGTAGTAGACTCAAGTGACAGTCTTACGTTTCGACAGCTCCCCGCAAATTTCGCCCCTTTCTCATGTCAGTATTTCATTCGGGGCATCCAATTGCTTTGAAATCTTTTCTAACACTGAAAGGTTGTTTTACAAAACATTATTTTAACCGCAAATGACAAACAATATGAGTAAGTTAAACAGATATATGTAATATGTTATGTCTGTGCAACATTCACAAATGAAATTTGTTATTCTAGAAGATTATACAGCAAATTACCTGAACTCGGTTGTCAAGAATTTTAGTTTAGCGTATATGTAAAATGCACTTGAATACAACTGCAAAATACTCGGAGTGCTGTTATGGGGAAAACGGAGAAAATGAAAATTTTCTAATGAAAAAATGGAGTGGAAAATAAAATATAAAAAAAAAAAAGACTTAAACGTTAGAATATTATATATACCGTTGTCGTTTGTGCTGGCATTTGTACAAGTGCTATTAAGTTTCGACGTGGGAGCTCTTTTTCACCTAAATTGCAATTTTTCCACCGCCATTCGTATGTGTACGGAGTCAGTAGATGATTGGTGTAATCAGTGTAGCTTAACCGCAAACATAACTCAGGTACATATGTGAGTGAACAATACGTAAAGCTCAACATTTCTTCTGCAAATTTTTGTTTTTGCTTTTTTCTTTTTCAATTTTTTGTTTTTACCTTTTTCGTATAACAGCAAAAGTTCTTTTTCAAGTAGTAATTATCGTTAAGTTGCGGTTTTCATAGCTCTTATTTTTGTTGTTTCTTTTTTTCTGTTTTTGGTTCATTTAGCGTTGAATGCAAAGAGCATAGAAAATGTTAAATGAAAAACTCTAAACCTTCTGCTTCCACGATGCCCTCCCTTCCCCCACATCCATTCCCGGGTAAACTAAGTTGCAGATTATTATTAAAATTCAAATTCATTGAAGGTAAAATTGATGGTATTGTTTTGAATTGTTATGGTTTTGTGTGTTTCTTCTCCATTTTCAACGCGGAGAGCTTACCTCGAAATATTTCGAAATGCTTTCTTATTTCAAGGGGGTTTTCATGTGCGCAAATTTTCTCTAATTAGAAAATCAATTAACAGCTAAAATTGTTTGCTAACAACCGGCTTGGCTGTGCGTGTTTAATGAAATTGCTTAATGCATGGCTCTCTGTCTGTCATTCCCAAAATTGTTAAATTTGCTTGTTTTACCTTTACCACTAATCAAAATTCAATTTTATGCTCGCAACTCTAGAGCAGAGAGTCAGTCATCAACGTTCGACAGGTGTGCAGTTAGTTGAATATTTCATACAGTAATGTTTACTTAAAGGTAAATTAACAATCCTTTTATTCGATTAACCTAAAGACGTGTGCTTACATTATTTGCAACAGGCATTGCCTGTTTGGCATTGATATAAAAGCCCTTTTTCGCTACATTTCGTTAACGACATAACGACATCGTCGAAAAGTGTTCTAATGCGCCTCTGTAGAACGAGTGCAAAATTAAGTAGGGATTAACCGAATCCATGAAGTTAACAGGTGTGTTTTTATGTAGCTGCATCGCCTTGATGCCTGAACTCCACTATGTCTGATGACTTTGTCGCAAATGGAGATAACTATATGCCATCCCCATCTCCGAGGAATGTGAGGTCCATTTTTACCATCAGACACCCGAATACCCAAACAAAATTGCGATTTTGTGTAAATCACAGCCATCTCGAAAGCCCTTCTATGGGCCATTCCCGCTGTCAGGTCGAAACTTGGAGGTTATTGCCGAAAATTGTGACATCCGTGGAGCCAAAAATAAAAAAAAAGGAAGAAATACTAAAAGGCTCTAATCAGACTTTACAGATCCTATATAACCTGAAACTCCATAACATTAACAAATAAAATTTTTAAAATGAAAGTTAAAGACAGAAAAATCAAAGTCACCAACGATCTGAAAATTTCCTATTGTACTCAAACGTATTAACCGATCCCCATTACTTGTAGTATTACGCGTAATTGCACAATATCCTTTAGAAAAACAAAAAGAAATTACGACTATTGCTGGACTGTTGCCGAATAAGGCAAATAACTTTCACTGGACTTCATTGTTTCTATACAAAACCCCGTTAAAAACGTTTGTGTTATCATTGAAAAAATCAGTCCGTGCTTTCAGTACAGGGACTTTTTGCACTTTTGATATTCAAAGTCAGATTTTACGAAGGAGATGAAGAACAAGAAGCTATTAGATAGATCGGCGGTCTCCTGTGTGAAGCATACTGTGAAAGTGTATAGATACGCTTGACTGGTTCGTATATAAAATGAGTTAAACTTTACATTAGCTGTGAATACATCATCGCAATGTAAGTTGAGTATATGAACACACGCGCATACATACAATTGAACGTAATGAGCATAATTTTCTCCGACACAAGTTTCACAAATGTTACACTTTGACTGTACGTTTCGGTTTGCATTATTTTGTAATGACTTCAGGCATGCACGCGTATGTCAATGTAACAAATCGAGAAGATTTTCAGTTTCTTTTCTCTCTTTTTCAAAGGAACGATGATAAAAACGTAAGCGTATGAGTGATTACACAACTCCTCTTATTTGTTATACATTCTACGCTGTTATAGAATGATTTTGACGTTGAAAGTTTTTTAATTGATTGAAAACTAATCGAATTTACAGCGTGGAGTTTAGAATTTCTTATTACTTCGAACAGGAAAGATTCTTTTAAAACGATTCAAAAGCAAACGATATTATCGATCAGTCAGCTTAAACGTATGCAGAATTTTCCGAATTTATATTATTATTAATACTGCCTGTATTGTTTTACCATTAAATACCCTACAAAGCCTACAGACCAGCCTACAAATGTTCATATAACACTCTATGACTATTTAAAATACGAGCTTGTATCAGATGTGGTCGAAAGATTGATTCCTTATGAATCATTTTCAATAGCCTCCTTCCGCCTCCGGGCGCAGCATTCTACTTGCACATTATGTAGCATAACTTTTCAAATAAATGTTATTTCTTCATAGAAAGTCGACTGACACCGCTTTGAAAGTAATTATATTTATACTCCCGTTAACTACATGCAAAAATTATGAACATTTTGAAGGCTGTTTTATTGTGGGAAGCCATAGGAGATTGCTTTCATTGTTATCATGGGTCCATTTCTTGGTTCCAGTCTATGTAAGATATCTCAAGTAATAAGCAATAAGCCCTTAGGAGAACAGCTTAATTTTTAATATTTTATGATGAAAATTACTTCATAGTAGGGTCTCAGCAAACAAATTAACGCTTCCGAATTTGGATCATAGGGATGTATTTTTTTTTGGACCCCAACACACATACAGACGTTGTCACGACACGCAAACTCTTTTATGCAGAGAATACCTAACGTTCCAATATGCGGGCTTTCATGAAATTAAGAAATAAACCTTTTGTGGTATTATTACCAAAACGAACGAATAACTAACTGCACTTGACGAATTGGTGTGGTACGTAATCGACGGCGTTCCCCGCATATAATGTTCTTACTTGTTATTATTAAGGATTTGTTGTTTTATTTTCTTATTACATTTATTTTTAATAATATTTTTATTATTATTTTATTTCCATTATTATTATTATTGTCGCTCTATATATTTATAATTATTTTCTCTACTTTTAATTTAATATTATTTTCATTATTATTATTAAAGTTATTGTTTTTATCTTAATTATATTTATTTTTATTACAATTATATTTTTATCGTTATATTTTTTATTTCTATTATTATTTTTTTATTATTGTAATGCTTTTCATCATTAATGCTTTATAGTTTTATTAATATTTTTATTTTTAATATTATTTTTATTATTAATATTATTATCGTCATTATGACTATCGTTAATGTTGTTATTGCTCTTATAATTATTATTTTTATTATTTTCATTTTTACTATTATTTATAATATTATTACTTTTACTATATTATTATTATTATATTATTAATATTAATATTTTTATAATGTTCTTCTTCTTCTATACAAATAATACCTGAGACTAATAACGTTAATAATACTCTCTAAAAAGTTGTGTGAAAGAAAATTGAATGAATTTTTTAAAAACTTTCATTCATATTGCATGCATTCGTAAATTGTTACAATTCCTTTAAAATAAGAAGCGAAAGAAATATAAAAAAAACTATAATAACAACAACAAAATGAAACAATTGCGTGCAGAAGCTATTCAAAAAGCTTTTTTCTTTTATATTTTGCAACCTCTGCATTATACTTAAAATGAATAATAACACATTATAATCCTTCAGCGCTTCACCACCACTATTTAGGTACATCAATGTGCAAAAGGACTAACATTTTTTACAATTATAAAATTAAATTGCATTCTAGTGCAACGCACAGCGAACACAATGCCATGAAATCGCAAAAAAAAAAAAAAAAAATAATGAAAAAAAAAGAGAAAAATAAAGAAAGCAAAAAATATAATATATATACA
>CCAG010007946.1:0-113424 GCA_001077435.1 Glossina morsitans morsitans
ATATATATATATATATATATATATATATATATATATGTGTGTGTGTGTGTGTTGCTAAAGTAACATTTTATACTGGCAAAAAAATTAAATTTCTACATAAATTATACAATTATAAAACGCGTTAAAACAAAATGAATCTTGCCGAGACTAGGGCAGACTAAGTAACAAGGAATGCAAAGAAAAGACTGAATAAGTGTACGTACACATACATAAATAAAATGAAAATGTTGGAAAGTTTAAAGAAATTTTCAACCATGTTTATATGGCGTAAGGCATTAAAAGGCACTATTTCTTCTCTGCTCTCTGTCCATTTCTCTTTCATTGTTCTTTTTCCATAAAATTGCACAGAATCAAGTGAAGAAATAAAGAAAAATAACAATAAATTGAAATAATTGTTACAATTAAAGTTTGTTTTTTACATTTTAGTAGCACTAGAAAATGTTGGTTCATTTCTGAATGTTGTAATTGAGTTTTTTTTTTTTTGCTTTTCGTCTTTTATGTATGCGTTCTCTCTGCTATTCACAATTAAATAATAAAAGTTTCATTATTCTTTCCCTAATTATTATGGGGTGCAAAAACAACACGCTACTTTTTGACATGTGAAAACTTTTGCCACATGTCAAACTTGTTTTGCTCGTTCAATTAACTCTTAACAAAAGCTTTGGTAATGTTTTTTTTTTTCTTTTTTTTTCAAAAACATGTATCATTTTGTAAGCAATCTGAATATACGTGAAAAGGATAATTTTGAACAAGAATTATTCGAAAGGTAAAAATATTCCTTTTTTCGTACCCTACACCACTTGTGGTGCGAGTATATGTGAAGTTTGTGCGAATGTATGCAACACACAGAGGAGCTTCAGATAGACTCAGCTTTTGTTGCACCGATCGAGACAAAGTTCCTTTCGGAATCGACCTAAGCTTGTTCGTTCGTCCATTTGTCGGTTGCCTTGTGTTCAACCTACACTGCGCAAATTTCCGGATATTTTCATAAAACGCTATTGAGAAGGGTTCGAATCGGACCCACCTAACAATTTATTTTGAAAAGTTGTTACATAAATAACTGCATTAAACGAAGTGATGTAGGGTATTTAGTGATGAGTCCGTAGCCCGTCTTTTTTGCCTAAAGCAATAACCACGAACTAACCTAAATTCTTTTAAAAATTTGAAAAGAAAACAAAAATTACACAATAAAATTGTATATGTGTGTAAGTTAAGATTTTAGATTTCGCCCACAGAAAGGGAAAAACATAAATAATAATAGTCGAATAAAAGTGATAAAAAAAAAAAAAAAAATATTCATCTAAATTATTGAATACTTTCAAGCTCGATATGCATAAAAAACCAAAAAAAAAAAAAAAAAAAACGTTTCAAATCCACGCAACCATATGAAAAACCACTGAACTAACTTTAAATCTAATAATAAAATGATTATCGTTTGCAAAAATTTTCATACAATTTTTGGTTGGACCGGAAAAAGGAAATTGCAGAAATTTGTGCAAAATATTTTTTGCTCTTGTTTACGTTCACTCAAATGTTCCATTACATTTTATGCGTTAAATACAAAGGGAAATGGTTTTCATAAAGTGAGCAAGAGCAACATAAATTTACGCATATTTTCCACTTGCACAAATGTCTGGCTCTTCAAAAAAACAGAAAAAAAAAAAGAAAAAAAATTAATTTAATTGCATGCATAAGAGGATAAGAAAAAGGAATGAAAATAATTTCTTACGCACAAGCCCCTTGTGAAAGCTAAAAGCGTTAAGTAATGATTATGTACTTACGTAGCTTGACTAGTACACTTATTTACATTTGCGCATAAATCATTTCAGTTTACAGAGAAAATTAGACGTGAAACATAATTTTACTTGCACATGCAATAGGTGGTGAGAAGTAAAAAGGACTAAGCAAAATCTTAAATGCAACACTTTACTTTTCATATTAGCGCAGCAAAGGGCTATCGGGAGCCTCTGTTATACATTTCTTTCACATCATATATTCTACAAAGTTACGACATCTTAATCAAGCTTTTTTGTTTACGTTGTTGTTTAGAGCGAAGTCACAATTGAGATAAAAGCAATGACTGCTGCATAAAATATTCCACTTCTCTTTAAACCTTATAACATCATGATTCACTAATTTATTAAAAGTAAGTGGATCTTAAAGGTGAAAGAAACCACAATCTCTTCACTTTACATCGTGAGTACTTTTTATAACACGACATCCAATAAATTCGTAGGATGATACACAGACGTCAGTGAAATTTTGACATATTCCGTTGATAGTAGCGGTAGTGGTAGTGGTGGTCGTCTACATCTCTTTGTCAACTTACGAAATTATTGAGTGATGTGTTAAGTTGGCACCTGCCAATTTGGCATATGTGTTTGCTTTTAGCGCCATCTTGCTTAAAATTTTACACATTCAAAAGTTGTTTTTGTGGAGTCAATGAGTGTTTATGAAGATTATCTTATGTCAAAAATTAAAAGATATAATCCACAAAGAGAGTCGTGAGCTGTCAAAATTCGACCGCAGTATTTGCCTTCAAATGAAAACAAAATTATGTGTAGCATGCAAATGAAACGGTTCTACTATCTCATCTGTCATGTATTATTATGTGCTCAGTGACAGAATATAAAAACATGGTAGGAGTTGTTTTTTCGGTTTTAATATTTACTCTCAAAGAAATCACCTCGTGTTGCTACTTTGATTGATTTCATTTAAAGCACATTTTGAACTTGATAAAGTGGACAACACATCAACTGGCATTTTATCTGTTAAAATTTGCATTTATTTTCATTTTCTTGCACAAATAATGGCTTACGCTTACGTGCATTGTAGTTTTGTTCAATAACCAAGCGCTTTGTTTACGATAATTCGTTAGTGTTGTTCCCTGCCTCTGTTGGCCATTTTGCAGAATGATAGTCTCGTACAAGTCTATGTATACGGTTTATGTATTTGATAACACAAAAGAGTCCTGATTACGAAAACCGACAAGACTCAGAAGAAAGGCTTTGGCGCATCGTCGAAAGGATGAAACTCGCGACTGCCAAGAGAGTGATCGTGGGTTACCGCGCATTTTGGTAGCCGTATATATGTTTACTCAGACTGAACTTTGGCAGTTGCTTCTGATCGCTGTTCTTCTCTAGTATGTCACAATTTAATGCTTTGATCTTAAAACTGTCACTGTTAATTCGGCTCAATCTGTATTATCGCCATTTAAGTCATCGGGACTGCAAAAGCTTCGGTCATCTGCGTTTAAAATCCAACATCCGTCTCAATATTTGGCAAATGCGTCGCTTCATCTTTCATACTCTTGTATTTTTACTAACTTTTTAAATATCACAATTAAAAACAAATTAACATTATTGTCCCATATAATTTTTCCCAATTTGCTTGTCCTAAAAACAACACGCTTCCTAATTTATTTCTGGCAGATATGCGTCTTTCCAACTTTTGCCATTTTCCTTCTATTACGGTTTGTCTAACGTATGAGCAATAATTGTATGAGAAAATAATTTATTATATCACATGTCTCTGTTGCCAGGCACATAGGGCGAGAAAAAGTGTGCTATGTTGTCCTCATCGTATGTTGGCATTATCAGCCATTTTGCATTTCTAGGTTGTTTTTGACACACATGAAGGTTCAACGTATTCTGGTGTGCTTGCCGATCGAAAAAGGAAGATCAAACAGTATGTAGTTGTATGAAAAATAATATTAGGTGTTCCAACTCATTTCATATCTTGATTGTAGCATTTGATGAGTCAACTTTGAGCAAAGAAAATGTTTATAAGTGGCAGTGAAGTTTGTTTCGAAATTATGAAATTTTGAGGTTACATGATCGTAGTTTTGTTGCTGAAAGCCACGCCGTAGACATGCCGCAGTCACCGTATCTTTTCCCTTATCATTTTCTCTAAACTGAAACGAGCCATGAAAGCAGGGAGTTTTACCGCGATTAGGGCGATAAAAGGTGCATCACTAAAAGAGCTTAAGACCAATCCGCAAACGCATATCAAAAGTGTCTCGGGGATTGAAAAAAGCGCTGGTGCCATTGTATTATACATGAGGGGCTTTACTTGGAAGCGGACAAAACGGATATTGAGGAATAAATGAATATTTTTCGAGAAAAATAAAAAGTCTCCTCTTCCTTGAATACGTCTCGTATAACATCTGCAACGGCTTTTCTTATCGTTTCGAAAATATCATTCCGGGGAATGACATGCGCGCAAAGGGATTAATGTTTTATTTAAGGCTCGCTCGTAGTCGACTGCTTAAACAGTTCCCTATATATTCCGCGAAGAAATCGTTACTTCCTTACATCTTTTCCGATACATAATTTTTTTTTCAAGAAGTGTATTCGACATGCTGGACCCTGTGGCCTACTCTGTCCTCTAGTAAACTGATATCTTCGTGTCTTCTTCAGCAAAGATTTTTGACATTGCCGAGAAATAAGAAAAACATGAAGCTGCACAAGTATTCACATATATCGACTTCCTTCCAATCGTTTTACTGTGTCGTAGAATGTTTTTACTTGTTTGTTTCGCTATTTTCCATGACTTCACTTCTGAAGTCTAGTACACATAATGTATTGTACAGACTTGTTATTAAATGTGGAAAGGAAAAATGTTGTTTGCTAAATTTCAACATTATTTCTTAGGCAGATGTTTTGACAAAAAAGGCAACTTGATAAAAACGCAAGCGAATTGAGTTACCGGAGAAATAAATTCCGATGTATGTAATGCCATTACATCCATTCATTCGGTTCACCAGAAATGGAATAGATATTTATGTAAAATATATGAAGAAGTAAAAAAATACAAAATATACTTTTTATGGACAACTTTTTTTTACTTTATATCAATATATTATTAAAATATTGCTTACATCGTTTATAATATCGTTTATAAAAAAAAATACATAGAGTTATTTTCACTTTTGGCGAAATCATGGACACTGTGTTTGAGCTGACATTACCACGACTGATAGTCTTCAATGCGTTTTCTCAGTCGTACAAATGCAATGTCAAATTAATATACTCTTACCTGGCACACGTAGATCAATAATTCCCGGGAATGATGCTAATATTTTTAGACAGAGTCATCCCAATGCGATCCTATGCCTATCAAAATTGCTTTATGTTTGGATCATTTATTTATCAGCTGAAGGGATTTTAGCGACGCTTTTTTTTTACATTCCACACAATGGATAACTCAAGGTTTCCTTTTTGATGTGGAAAAATACAAATTCAAACTCAACTTTGTCCTGAAAAAATTTCAAGGTAACTCTTTTCCTTCGAAAATCATAATGCGCCGTTGCTTTCATTTTGAGGCAGATCGTATGGACGCCCATCATCCTATAGGAAGTACTTTTAAGCCAGAGAGCATGAAAAAATGCTGAAAATTATTCTCGATAGTGAAAAAGTTATCAAGCGAAGGCTGACATCTTGGAGATATCTAAGGGACGGCCATTCATCTCTTCGTGTGGAAACTCGACCATCATCAAAAGGGTACAGCGTTTCCTCACAGTGAAACCTAAAAGTATCAACATGTTACTGATCCAAAATTCGCAGCGGCCTTCAGTGACTATCGACGATTGGGAAATTACAAAGGGATGCTTCAGGAAAAAAATTCGAACTAAATGTTGGCATGATTGCGGAAGCTAAAGATGGATTATTAGATAGGCGTTACACTGACTGCATCACTCTTGAAGAAGACCATTTCGACGTATTAAGTCAAATTTTAGAAGAAAAAACTTTTGTTTTCTGACATAATCCCGGTAATTACTGTCCTGTGAATTAAAATTAATTAAAATATATACATATATACAATATATACAATATATATATATATATATATATGTATGTAGAAATATATTTCAAAATTTCATAATAAGCGTTTTTTGTTTTACTTTGAGTTTCTTTACTACATATTCGACAGCAAATAATCATTAATTAATTTTTGTCATTTTATCTTTGACGAGGCATCAGCACTAAAACTGTTTTTTTGCATTTTACTTGTTAACCTTTTTTTTTATGTTCTCGCTATACTACATATACTACGTATATGATATCATTTCTAATTAGCGATTCATTGTTTCAGCGCACATGTTGTGTTACAAAACATTCATTTTTTTCCTATGTTAACTTTTTTTCTTTTATATATATATATATTTTTTTTTATAATCTGCGGGATTTTTACGTTCACTCAATGGAATTTAATATTTAATTTAATTTCTTTCTATGGCTTTTATTTGATTACTTACATGCAAATTATATATGATTATGCTGATTTTCGCTGAAAACGTAGTTCGAGCAATCTACACATGTAAATTAAAAAATCGGAAGTAAAAAAAAAAAAGAATAAACTAAATTAAAGCAAAATTGTTAAATTAATTTAAATATAAAATGTAATGGTTTTTATGATTTCTCGTCTTTGTGTAAACCACAGTGTTATTGTGATTGTCAGTACCATCAGACAGTTATTTACAGACAATGCTCCTATCATTTAATTAAATGCAAAATGTTTAATTAACACACAATTCAGGTGCAATAGTTACAGTTGCAGTCGGGTTGATTTCCCAACTTAGTCAATACAAAATGTTAAAACGCTCTTAATAATTTGTATGCTTTACACTGGTGTTACACCTGGTGGTGCAAGGATATATTAAGTTTTGGTGGATGAACGCAACATGCGCAAGGACTTTAGATAGACGAATTTTTTATTATATCGATCGATTCACAAAGTGATTTTAAGCTTGTCTGTCCGTCTTATATTCTTGTGCTCACTTATAGGTTGCAATTTTCACCGTATTTTAAAGAAATTTGGCACGCCCACATGTTTTGGCCCACGGATTAACGTTGTTGAAAATCGTTCTGAGCGGGCCACTATTTTGACCAGGTCCCATATAAATCCTCTTTTTAAAAAGCCGATATATGAATAACTTTGTTAAGCGATGTGGTGTAGAGTATTGAAAGGCGGGCCGTGTCCTACTGTAGTATTTTTAGTTGCTGATTGTTCGTTCTAAATATTTTTTCGTACGCCTGAACGCAATGAAAACATGCACAAGATTTGAATTCAATATATTTTATAGGCTGGAAGTATAAATTTTTTGCTTATTTTGGAATCGTATCGCTATTGGGTAAACTCAACCGTTATTTGGATATGTTGCTCGACAGGGATTTTTCGAACACAAGATTTCTGATTCGATAGTAAAATAGTGCGTAATTTAACGACAGCTGTGAACTAACTACTCGTTACGGCGAGTCGACATCGACAGCTATGCCCCCTCCCGTGGGCTTACTTTATCCGGTTCGCTCATATTCTTGCGTTAATGTTTTATAAAAGATCCTAGCCACCTTTTGCCCTTGTTCGCTGTGAGCTTGGTCGTAGATGGACGGAAACAATTCTCAAGTTTTATCTGAGACCGCAATCCTTAAGATTTTTTACTCCCATGAAGGAAACACGTCGGCTACAGATTTAACAACTTGCCAGGAGTGAACGTGTTGCGGTATGTTCGGGATTGTCGAGAAAAAACTCTTTATTTTGAGTCGTAGCATTTCGAAAGACGCAAAAAAATGGATAGATAAGACGTACCGTTCCTACGTACAATCACCGATTTGCTACGACCAGAAAATGATACGTTTTATTTTGTGAATCCATATGGGTTTGGTCTGCTGAAGTTTGATGAAACGGTTAAACCAAACGCTACCAACAACAAATAATCCGACTGTACCGACGGCACCCGACTGTCCCTCTATATAACAAAATTGATTCGCAGCACGATAGAAGCACTTGATTTGAAAGGGCTAGTGAATGCGACCTATTCATTAGGCTCAACTCTTTCCTAATGTCACTTATTTGCGTCGTTTGGCCACACACTTATTAAGCAACGCTCTGTTTCTTACGAAGATGTGAAAAGAACGACTTGATAACATTTTTAAAAGCGTAGCATCCGCCAATATGGGAAACATATAGAGAGAACGCGGGTAATACTTCGAATAAAATAGTCTTTTTCATTCTACACAAATTTTCCGGTTTCATATTTACATACCCGTACATGGAAAAGGTGTGATAGCAAACTGTAAATGATAATAAGCTTCCTACTCTGACTCCTTAACGAGCTGCAAAGTTCAACGACATCACCTTTCCAAATTAATTCGATTACTCTTTGGACATATCACAATCACTCACCAATATAAATATGCTCTTGCTGTTTTGAAAATGATAGTTCTTTTCTCTGCCTGTTGGACTTCTATCCTTGCCTTCATAATTTAAGAACTTGACCCTTCCATTGTGCAAAATCTTGGAGATGCCCTTGATTACAACAAGTTACCCTCTATCTCCATGGCGCTAAACTTTCTAAAGCAATCTAAACTTACTTGAAATTGTAAGTCTCCTACACTTGCACATCCTCGCAAAAGCATCTACATAATTAACAATGCTATTTAATTTGTAAGAGGCTTGAAAGCTCGGAAGTTTATATAGGCTTCTCTGCATCATTTTTGACTTGTAAGTTTAATTGTAAGTTAAGTATTAAAATAAATATGTGAATAACTTAAGTTCTTGGGTTTTGTTTTCTTAATTATTAGAAATGTTGGCGCAATTGTTTTAATTAAGGATTTCGGTTTGGGTCCATTTTCATGAGGAGCTTCACATAAGGCTATCCGCTGGTTTGCTTAATTTCTTCATTTCAAATTCAAATTTATCATCAAACTATTTTCGACATTTGGAAGTTTTTGTACAAGTCACTAAACGGTTTCTTTCATTTTTCGTTACAAATGAATCCAATTATAAACCATTTATGTGCGTCATATCGTCACCACATAACATAAACCATAGAATCTTATACAAGTGAAATTTTGCATCTTGTGCTAAAGGAAAATCATCTTTGCATACATTTGAATTTACACGCCTCACTCTGAGTTAACAACACCAATGCAAACATAGATGCGCATGGACGCATTTTATAAAATACAACTTTGATGGCACTAAAGGACATTGTTATCTACCAAGCAACAATAAAATACCAGAGCTTAAGTAAAGTAAACGAACGCCTCTGTTGTATACAATGAGATCGCATATAGCGATTCCCAGGAGACCTTTTCTTCTTTCTTTTGTTTTTTTTCCCTTTTGTGCTTTATATCAGGAGAGAAATAAAGATATCAGCAAACCAAAGAATGCATCAATTTTACTTAAGTTATATAAAATGATGACAGGTCAAAGTCTATTCTTTGAATTCTACTACCAGACTACTGGCGCGCGCTGAAGCTAACGCTGACGCTGATGTTGCTGCCGCACCAGATGTTGAATTAATAAAAGCAGACAACAACTGTATCCAACTTTGACTAGGCCGTCGCGCTGTAAAATAATATTAAAGAAATTAAAAGAAATGTGAAACTCACGAATGACAGCGATGGAGGTATGAAACAAGACAGTTTAAGTAGCTTTAAACTTAATGCAATGAACAACTTTTTCAATTTGCCAAAGGAGAAAAACGCGTTCGCGTTCGCATTCGCGTTCGTTTATTTTAACGTATCCTGCATATATGCATACACTATAACTGAAAAAAAGAAAAAATTAAATTTATAAAGAAAATCGAAAAATGCAAAAAAAAAAAAATAAATAAATAAATAAATAAATAAAAGAGAGAAAGAACGAGAAAATGACTGCAAGAAATATATTTTAATTTAAAAGAATTGTTAAAAGAAACAAACATAAATTTTTTACACAAAAATGTAGACAAATTTATTTTTTCTGACGTTTATGAGTTTCTTGTTAAAAGTGCATACTCACCGATGCATACATACGTCTAGTACATGTAATACTTTCTTATAATAATAAGATTGCATATAAAACTGACACAAATACATGCATTTGTAAGTGATGATATTAAGGTGGGACTTGGTCTACGGTCCGTGGAAAAAAATATGAAATGAAAAGAAAAGAAAAAGATCCCTTGGATTTTTCTACGATTTGCTAAAGTGTCAGTGACATATATACACTCATATGCTTCCTATACATGTAAATATACATACCTATGTATAAATATATAATATGATAGCGTACTGGGATTTAAAACTAAAAAAGATTGAAAATATGGAATAAACACAATCAGAACCGAAAATATGAAAGCGAAAATATAACGAAATACTGACAAGAGGGAAAAACAAGGATGTACAGCGATATCTTCAAAATGTTCTTTTCGTTCTTTTGTCTCAAAATTTTACTTTGCCTGTCGTAGACAGGACAGCACTCTTGGTTAACCAAAACAGATTGTCAACGTGGCAAAAGTTATATGTGCAAAAAACCAAAAAAAAAAAAAACAAAAAAAACAAAGAAAAAAGGAACAGGCAACTTCAAAAGAATGAGAGAAAGACACAAAATTTCCATAAAATATTATAAAATAAATTAAAGTGTATATAGGTGTGTGTACGCTGTGCATATATATATATATATATATATGTATGTATGTGTGTATGGGTGTGTGTATTCACAGATACCTTTACTTAGTCATCGAGCTGTTGTTATCGTTATTTTTGTTTTTGCGATTGCCGTAATGTAGTCTATTTTGGAGAGTTCCTCGGCAAGGTAGTGAGTGAGTGTATTTGCTAAATACACATCAGCACTCTGAAAAAAGCACGAATATGTACACATAACTGCATAAACAGAACAAGCACAGACACAGGATTGTTAAAAATATTAAAAAAAATTTTTTTTTTACACCCGTCCGTATAAATATGAAGCATGTTAAAGTCGACAAGACGGTTGTGAAAGACAGTGATAATCATTACAAGTAAAACAATAGGTATCAGTTACGCTACGTTCCTTATTAATAACTAAAGGGATTGAGTCAGCGTGCAAACAGTTTGTTCTAATTTGCAAGAAAAAGACGTGATTTTCTCATTCAACTATCATTGTCATCACAAATCGCTTTCGATTCTTTTTCGAATATTGTGTAAAGGAAGCCAAGGAGAGGGACAATGCATTTCTAGGAGCGAAACTGTGATCTGACCACAGAATGTAAGCGTTTTCATGAAATTCTCAATTACATGTCACAGTAGGGAAACAACATTTTTTTGCAACACAGTGCGATGCTTACATGGAAGGTATCCACCGGAAAAACCAACTAAAAATTAAAATTTTAATCTGTTGAAGAATTTATGAAAAAAAAAACAGTTGCAAAGAGGAGCACTTCATTCTTGTCAATTTTATAGAACATTATTGTCCTTTCAGTTTCACTTAGTTTTCCATTCATTTTTATTAAAGTGCAGATGTCTCTCAGGGCTTTAGGTGGGTATGTGCCGCGAAAGCTTAACCCCGCGGTGCCCGATGGCAAACGTAGTAGGAAAACGGATACTTATCGCTCCTAAAGTGGTTTGGATATTTTTGAGTACATGGGCGTGCCCCCTTCCCTCCCATCTCTCTCTATCATCCTATCTTTCTGTAGGTAAGGACTAAAGAAAACAAGTAACCTCTTCCGCCGATCTCGGCCAAGCACAAACTACCGCAGTTGACCCTTCCGGCTGTTACATGTAATCTTGAAGATTACCTTGAAATATCCTCATAATCACGGTGCCAGAAAAAAGAAAAGCAAAAAAACCCTCTAGTCATATATGAAAAGTGTTCAAGTACAAGAAAGAAATGTACAAATGTATAAAGTTAAGGATATTCCTATATAAAACACAAAATCTCTTATTGCCAAACATTTTCCCGTTCTCAAGTCTTCTCGCCCCTGCCATCGCCGTTAGAGTCTTTGAATATATTCAAAAATCGGAAAAAGTTAATGGATTTAGGAAAGCATCTCAAAGGTACTGTAAAGGCTTCACGTTTGAGCAGCAATCGGCCTGGGCTTACATGAAAGAGGTTTTGTACTTTCTACGACACTATTTTTTAATAAAGCAAATCGAGTGGAACACAGCCTGTACAAGATTTACTGCCATGTACTGAGCAACACCACGCAGCCATCACAAACCATAAGCTTTATAATTTAAAGCAGCTTTCGTAACGTGATGCCGCATCTTAACCCTATTTTAAAACTTAATTAATATTGAAGAACTTTATTGGGATTATTGATGTGAAAAACGAAATTTGATATAAAATTGCAAAAGCTATTAGAACAAAACGCAGTTTAGTTCTTATGATTAGTGACGAATTATAACGCCCGAATATGGCTGTAAATCAACAAAGTAGACTTCATTTGAGAAGATTAACCGCAGCAATGCGAGGCGTTCGCAAATATATAATAGTTTTGTAAAACAACCCATTGTTTGGAATAGCAAGCGATTTGAAATCATCCTCTAATGGGATATGCATCGTTGCAAGTGTTGCGCCCTTCGATATTGACAAAGTTAAAATAGCTCTTTCGAAATTTCAAAGTTCGAGCACACGACACCGCAATGCAATTCAAAAGAAAGAATTTAAAATTGATTTAATCTCTTAGTAATATCGAGATTTAATCGTATAAAGGTATAAAATTCGTTATAAACCTCTTTTTAATATTCTCTCACTTAGTTAGTTCTTAAACAACCTAGAAAAACGCAAGGCTGGAAGGAGTAGAAATAGAAAGCAACAAAATTTTCTATGAAACCTTACCATCACATTGCCAGAAATATACTTAGGTAGGCAAGTTTATACATGTGTTTAAGTTTGTCTTACTGCAGCATAATATTTTTTTTTCTTTTCATTTTTTGAATAAAAAATATACATTTGTGTGTACATGTTGATGGGCTTGCATTCATTCGCACGCTCATACACATACATGTCTAGTGAGTGGCAACATCATCATCAGTTCGAGTGTAGTTCAAATATCACACCTACTACTCTTTGTAAAGCACATGAGTGCGAGGAGTATGTTTGCTAAGCTCGTTTATAGACAAACTTTCTGTTATACATATGCTATACATTTGTATATTTATAGTTGAATAAGTGTGAGTATAGGTATATGCATAGATATATATATATATATATATATATATATATATGTGTGTGTGTATGTGTATGCGCACTTTTTCAACAACAAGAGTATATCTTTATTGCAGATTCTGTAGCTGTCATTGCTATTGAATTATGCAAACATTGCTCTTTAGAGTGGTGTTTGAAATTAAGTTCTTGCTCGGTTCAAGTTATTCGTTTTTCTTTGCTTCTCTCCATATTTTGTTGTTGCCATATATTTGCCGTTGCTGTTGCTGTTACTGCTGCTGCTGCTGCTGCTGCTGCTGCTGTTTTCCTATTTTCTCATGTATAAATTGGTATGGATTTCTTTTTCACAAAAATTGTAAGACACCGGAGACTTGAAATTCATACACTTTTGAATATAATGAACATTTGTGCATAACATATGTGTGTACGCATTGCATTTATTTAAAAACGATTTTATGACATTGCTGAAGAATGAATACATAAGAACGGAATAAAAAGTTTATATTCGATTTAAGCCGAGTTTTTCGAAGCTCATTATCTAATTTAGACAGACGTGTATATGGCTTAGCACAAACTTCTTCCAGCTATGTATATATGTATGTACATTTCAAGTAAATGCAAAATGAAATTTATGTTCGATATTAAACTTTTCATTGCCCAAAATTAATTATATCGTCGAATGTCGACAACCAACAACCAACAACACGCCATTTCCCGCGGCAAAAGACAATTCGACAATACGTGAGCAACAGACAAAACGTGAACACCATTAAAAGCTAATCAAAAAAATATAAAAAATAACTTCTGCTTAACATTTCAATTATTTTGTCAAGTTTTTTTGTTAAAGCGTTTCCTTTTATGGGAAAGCTGTAAGACAACGTCAGGATGGTCATATATTAAAAATTTCATGACTTTATACATATTTCTGATGTTAGTTCCTAATTAACCATTTAAAAATAAGAGAAAATCGTAAGTGGGTGAAAAGTGCCCAGCTTGAATTGAATATTAAATACTCAGCAAATTGTTATCACATGTCATATATGAGGAGTTCCGAAATATGTGCGCAATGGACCCATAACCAGTTTTACCTTTAAGGACAGCATATATTACGTTATTTAAAACAGATCGTGTAAAATGAAAAAACTCCAAATATTTTCCTAGAAAACCGTGCAAAAAAAGTAATAACAACTCGTTCTCATTCCACAAAGAAGAAATTAAAATTAGTGTACAGTGGATACTCAGTCCATAAGTACAACATACAAAAATTTAAATCAATTTCCTAACTCTACCTAACACTTGTCGTTAACACATGTGCGGACATAGACCGACTGAGTTCTGATCACAGTGTTCTCTCAATTCTATTTTGTTGCTACACACATAAATTTCTGCGAGACGCTCTCAAAATTAAAATGAAAAAAAAAATTTGTTGCTCTTTTGGAAAAAAGTGTACGAAAGGCAGTAGAAAAAAACAACTGTTACGTTGATTATTGGGCAAGGAAGCTCGTAGAGACCATTACGCAATAGTTTTTATCTGATAACATGCGTTTACCCGTTTGATCAATCATTTTTTCCAGCATAAGTGACGTTCTTACTCTGCATTTGCGGCTGTTTATGCAAAACTGAATCTGTTTGTTGTTATGTTGTTGTTATGTATGTTTGTGTGTGGTTATTATACAATAATTGTAATATGTTTATAATAATTCAAATATTGGCTAAATAAATGCTGTGTCGTCACATTTTTATTTCGTTCAACAATACATTGTTATGCTGCATTGCAGCGGAAGTCTTAATCAACGTGCAGCCAGCCGAAATAGGACATATTGTTGAGCGGGCCGTAAACGTAAATAGTAAATGCTAAGTGGGATAAGTTTATTGCACTGTGTATAAGCATACCACAAAATACAACTCTTCGGCTATCTTCGATATCTATTAGCAATTCAATCCCAACCTTTACGACCAAAATGAATGTCCGAAGGAAAGAACCCCCCGAAGAAGGAACCACAGAGCTAGGGGCAAACATGATTTGCTAAGTTTACTCAGAATCTTATAATCTTTGAAATCTTACTCAAATATTACTTGTGGAATAATGAACCAGCGACCCTACTATTAACCGAGTATCCCACGAGTTAATGATACCCGTCACTCAGTCAATTTTTCCATTGTTTTAGTAGCGTCACTAAGGCAGCTGTAAATTATAAACTAATGGTCGGCATGTTATGGAATTTTGACACATTTTGTTTGACGGTATGTATTATGCGAAATTCAAGTGGATTCGTCAGTAATGGCGATATCTACATGTCATCCTATGATTTTTATTGGCTTTGTGATTCCAGCATTATTTTCAGGACAAACTCTAATGATTAGGGTCCATTTCAAGCATTATTTGATTATTTTTTAGGCCCCATTCCAAGGGGTAACTTTCAAACTAGTAAAGTTTTTACTTCGAAGACGATGATATCTTTACAATTTCCCGACTAGTTCTCTAAAATTAACTGCATTAGAAATGTTAGATCTGTGATGGTGTAAAGGGTAAAGGGTATCGGTTCCCATTTTGTTGTTATTGACAAAACCCTCTAAGGTAAGATAACTTTGGCTTAATTTCGTTTATTATGGGATCTTAAGCGGTAAATAAATGCTATCTTTCTCCTCCAGGTACTTCCGATCCACGCTGAGATCTTAGGATGAATAAATAAGCACACAATTAAAATATTTATATAAAGTGTTAAGTTTTCGTTTAAAGAGTGCAATCAAGTTTCGCGGGTTCAAACGTCAGTGCGACAATACATAGGTAGCCGCAGCTATAGCGAGCACTCAGCCTCAGCATTCAGATAAAGACATAACAATTACCGGCTGAATGCCTTTTTCCTCATTTCCTTGACCGTCAT
Organism: Glossina morsitans morsitans; assembly: GCA_001077435.1. Classification (NCBI taxonomy): domain Eukaryota; kingdom Metazoa; phylum Arthropoda; class Insecta; order Diptera; family Glossinidae; genus Glossina; species Glossina morsitans. Next base: position 15,798 of record CCAG010007946.1, read on the forward strand.
GTAAAGGAAAGAGAAAAAACACAAAAAATCTAAAATGATTAAAATATTGAACAAAGGAATTTTTATTTGAAATCAAGGAAAGAGCATAAAAATAAAAACATTACATTGCTAAGTTTGGAACATTCATTAGAATATAGCTTCTAGTTGTTTATCACATTTCGAGGCACAATGAAAATATTTTCCTGTAAGATTTTAAATGGCTTTTAAAGTTATAACCTCCTTCTTTATAAAAATTTTCAAAAAAAAAAGGACCAAAAAACACGCATGCACGCACTCAAAGTAAAAAAAACGTGTGTGTTTAAAAATACCGCTGATATAATCATGTGATGGGCAGCAGGCAAACAAACGGACTAGCAAACAGAAAGAAAAAAAAAAAAGAAAAGAGTTCATATGGGCACAAAAAGCCTCAATTCAACCGAACAAAAGTTAATTAAACTTTTGTAGTTCATGTTACAGACAATTAACGGTATATGCACGCACATTGTACGTAGGCCCACATATATGCATATAAACATAAGCGCATATGTACGCATGGCGTGGCACAGGAAAAGCGATAACCAAAATGCGGGTTTATTTTTATTTTCATTTTCATTTTTTTTCCCATATAGCTTTTCTGCCAATAACTACAACCAAAATAGCGGCTACACATTATTGAAAAACTGATTCATTACTCGTTTTGTTCCACTATGGTTCCAATAGCAAGCAATGCAGCAAACTTTTCATGCAAACAAAACAACGATAAATGCAGTATAGTAATAACAAAAACTATGTATGGATGGATAGTACAGTTAAAAGTGTGACTGTGTGTGCAAGTCCCGTCGTCTATATTTTTAATAGTTTTTGTTTTCAGTGAGGAATTTTGTTCTCTCCTTTTCTATCTCGTTATTGCTGCTGTTGCTGTTGCTGTTGCTGTTGCTGTTACTGTTGGTGTTGCTGTAGCTGTCGCTGTTGCTGTAAAAGACACATGTCGCTTTAACAAAGTATAGATTATGATAAATGAGCCAAATGATGGTGAATTGTATGCCACGGAAAAAACAACGAAAAATCTTATTTAATAAAGAAAGTGAGTGAAACGTGCAAAAAAAAAAAAGAAACATAGTATTTATCAGTTTTTAAAACAAAAGGGAAAATGGAGGAAAATTAAACAATAACAAAGTAAGGAAAAGAACTACATAAAGAGGAAAGAAAAACCCCAGGACAAGCATTTAAATTACAATATGACAATATGTCAGGGTAATGCATTTTATTAAAAATAAAAATATCCTGTATAAGCGTGTGTGATCTAGATTTTTTTTTTTATTTATTTTGTTTTTATGTTTCAGTTCAGCCGTTTCGTATGCTCTTTTTCTTTCGCTCTTTCGCTCGCATATCTGTAATGAACGTTCATGTGTAACGGAAACCATTTAACATAAATTCGCCAATGGCGTTAATACAGCCGTTATTACTTTGAAATGTTAAAGTAAAGAATACAAACACTCACACGAAAGCACGCATGGAAGGCATGGTAATGCTTCAATGCAAACGCATTCTTACATACATACATATGTGTGTGCAAAGTTAAAAAAAAAAAAAAAAAAAAAAAAAATAAACGGAAACAAGGCACGCTATGGTAAGCTTTACCACGTAAAATTGGCTGGTTTGTATCCGGCGGTCAGTTAACTGTCAGTCTTTTACAGTCGGTACATACATATAAACGCACACACACATAATTCTATATACATATATATGTATATACATATATATATACATATGTACAGGGAGAGGACAAGAGTGTGTGTGTGTGTGTGTGTGTGTGCATGTGTGTATATAAAGTTTTCATATTTGCATTTTAATTAAAAATTTACATATATGCACACAATCCGTTCGTTCATTTATATATGTATATATATATAGGGATGCACTTACATGTGTGTATATTGTGTGCAAATACATATATACATGTAGGCATATGTTTGCTCAAACCATGGCAAACATCGTTATAAGCTCGCCTATATTCTACATGCACGCTCTCTAATATACACCCGAAAACTTCAATCAATATTTAACGCAAACGCACACATGCACACGTACATCTACATATATGTCCAATTTAACAGCCGTCCACTGCGTTGGTCAATCTGTTGACTTGTGTTCATCAATATGGATTTTTGTTCTTTTGTTCTTCTGTTCTTTTTCTACTTTTTGACTACAAAACTTTACAGATTATTCGATATTTATATGAATTGGTTGGCCGTCGGCCTATCAAAAACTTTGGTTAAATTTTATTTAACTTTATAACTTTTTGATTTAATTATTGAATTACATGGTGGCAAACGGTCTATTGTACGCAAGATAATCGATACTCATTAACTTGATATTAAATGCAAAATGCATTATCTATCATCTTCTTTTTTTTTTTCCTAACTAACTGACTAGTACGTGCGTGGCGCTAAATTACGTCAACGAACTTTTCGAATTTTGCCGGTAGGTGAACAAAAGGAATGAGTCCCTTCAATGCTTTGAAAGGCTACTTAGCTTCATTTTCACCATGAGTGATCTATGATTCAAAGTCAATTTTTTTGCGTTAAACTATATTAAGAGTAGCAATCGATAATGTGGGATATAAGCAAATGGTGCGGTGTCCATGGAATGGAATGACTCACGGAAGATCGAAAATGTTTATCAGTTGAAGAATTATTATAAACGACAAATAACAAGCGAACGTGTTAAAGTTTAATAAAATCCTAATCATCACGTGCTTTGCGGGGTCCGTTTCTATGCGAGATTTGAAAAAGAAAGAAAAAAAAAATTCGTTGCATAATTTAGGCTCTGCTGTCTTTATACCCGAAACTCAATCTTTCGAACGAAAAAGAAAAAACTCCTGGATGTGCTCAAAGCATATCCTGATTTATCTTTTGTATCCTTTATCTACCATTGCAGTGGCCATAAACAGATTTGAAATTGTGCAAATTCTTCATTATTGAAAGGTTACCCAGAGATTTCAAGTCGACTTTTGCAATTTGATTTTCTTTGTGCATTGAGCAAATAGGAAGTTCAACTGACTATATGCATGTAGATTCAAACATTAATGCAGCAACACTCAATATGCTTTTGATTACTACTAATAAGAATAAAGCTACTACTATGCTTTCTATTAAAATTGCCACTCGTGCATCTCCGATTTGTGTGTTTAATTACGAACCTGTACAACAAGTTGATTGTGAACAATGCTTTTGCTTTAAACACCACAAAGCTGTTTGTTGTTATTGTTTTCTATGTAATAGAACATTTCACGTTGATATCCATGTTGATTATAATGGCGTTGCCTTGCATGTATGATGCATGTAAAGAGTGAGGAAAAATTCCTTTTTTTTTTCAAAAATGATCATCGTAATAACGTTTCAGGCAGAAATGTAAGTGCATCTACATTTTGATGTTATAACCACGTCAATATACGTTACATTCCATTTACAATTTCATGAACTTTGATGAAAGATGCATAAGTTCTCCGTATGGATGAATTGAAGCCTATATGCGCATGCTTTTTGCTGTTGAAGGAATAATGAACATATTTAATGCAATCTTATGCCAATAACAATCGTTTATGTTATCATTTCGAACAGCAACAACAGCAATAGCAACAACAAAAATGCTTAGGTACAGCATATGAGAAACTTTATAAAATATTTATATAAATGCTTAGCAGATTGTTTGATTGCATGCGTTTGTATTCTATGTTAGTTTCATTTACGTATGTTTGCATATTGTGCTTCGATTGATCTATGTATAAATCCTTTCACATAGCATATTGTTCGTTCTATACACGTCCTCATGCAAATATGCCCGTTGAGTTGTCTGCATGCTCATCTTTTATTACATATGCGTACCATTGTTTGTTTAAAACAAAGATGTCTATTTTAGAACTTCATTAGTAATATCTAGATGAACGTATGCGTTTGTTAGTGTGTATGCGTATGTTTGATATGTGCATACGCCTTTGCAATACAATATCTATTGGTTGCCTGTCTGCCTGACTTTCTGGTATGTTTGTACCTTTATCGTACGTTATAATTAATAATTCAATTTGAATTTAATATCAATCATACGCCCAAGAGGCCGTATGGTACAAAAATACATGCATGCATTTATTATATGCGCATATGAAGACAACAAGCCTTACTCTTTATATCTAACCTATGGGTCATTAATTCCCGGAACCGATGGATAGATGTGTGGCGTTTATAATAAAATATTCATATTATTCTTGGACAATGCCAATCCGTAATCGACACTTGTCGAAACAACAATTTGTTGCTGATTTCATTTTAATTAAGATTACATATACGCCGACGGTACTAAATGTGCAATAGAGATTATTATGCCAGAGAATATTAAAACTCGTGAAAATTATTGAACAATAATCTAAAAGTGAAGCTGCAAAAAATAGCTGGCTTGCTGAACATGTTAAAAAGGCTGTGTTTTCATTACTCTCTTCTAGAAGGAGAGCGCTCTCTCTTCACAAGTGCATCGTAAAGCAAGTCGAGGACTATAATGGCAAAATAAGGGCACTTAAGCTAATATTGCTGTTCCATCGCAAGATATGAAAAAGCTGGCCGCACGTTAGGTGACGGTTGGGCGCGCACAAGAGTAATCACGCCAAGTCACAAATCAATGGATGCAATGACAAAATTGAGTGGATGGAAGTTCGATTTTCCCCTTCCCCTGACATACTCTCCAGATCTTTTCCCCACCCAGGGTACTATTTTCCACAGATCTGGAAACTACGTTTTAGGAGAGTAGGTTATATGAAGTCATTGTGGAAACAGAGACACATTTTGAGAGCATCATCAAATCTTTTTATAAACAAGTAAGAATAATATAGTGGGCCAGGGCCTACTATTAAATATCCTATACCACTTCGCTCAAAGACTTTTCATAATCAGGCGTCATATGGAAAGTGATCGAAAAAGTGGTCCGATAGGAACCATTTTCTACAGCGTTCATCCTTGAGCCAAAATATATCATCAAAGTATTTCATATAATGCGACACATAAATTGAATACAAGAAAGTTGTTAAGATAAGAGGTCAATCTATCTCAAGTGTTTCTCGGTGTTGCGTACGTCCACACAGAGTTAATATACCTTGGCATCACAAGAGATGTAGGCTCTCAAAAGCCATGGTAAGACAAGCAACAATGGTTAGACAGATTGTACCACTCTTGAAGAAAACCATATTAATAACTAAAAGGAGTTTTCTCACTCAGTCCCAGCAATTATTGATCGGCATGTTATTCGTATTTATTGCTGTTGCATATGCATGCGTTTATGCATTGTGTCTGTTTAGAGTGTTGATTAGTTTAAAATGCAAATTAGTTGAAAATTCTAATTAAATCTTTATTACTATTACTAGGGATTTGTGGAAAGTAAAAGAAAAGTTGGAAACTCACACGCATACACAATTACAATTAAAATAGGCTTTCACTCATTTAATTTAAATATAATAGGGAAAATTTTTGCTAAAGGAAGTTTTGAAATAAAAAATAAATGAAAATGTTTGAAAATTTTCAAGTCATCGAATTTTAAATATAAAAAAATTTTAAATCGAAAAACTGGTATAGAATTTTTAATAGAAAAATTTAATGATAGCAAATGCAATATGTATAAAAAGTGGAAAAGCATGTGTTTCGTACACGATCTAACTGTTAGTTCCATCGTCTAAGTGTGCAGGCATACTGCGTAGTCTGCAACAACTACTAACTGTAAGCAATTTTCTATTGCTCTCTAAGACAACAACCTTATCAATCTTACAGAGATCACTTGAAGACCTTTCTAACTAATCCTTCAACACTGCGAGCCAAAAGATGATTATCAGCAGCAATGTCGTTCATATTTTTTATGTGAATTTTTCCTCTTTTACGCAGAAACCGTATAAACCACTTTAAACTTTATATCCAAAGCAAAGAAAAAAAAAGAAACCAAAATCCATTTAAAAAATGCTGCCATGCATTGATATCGTTCTTCATATCGCACACACACAAGCACACATATGTATATGCTCGTATCAGTCGCATATCGGTATATGCTTTTCTTTTTTCTTCGTGAAGTTACTCTCTAACACATGCAACTTTTACAGTTCATTTTCAGCAACTCTCTCTTGAACTGTCAATACATATTATCGTTCAAACGGAATTTTCAAGCACAAAATGCGATTAATTAGCTTTAGCATAATATGAATGCATGGATGATAGAAGCGCACGTGTGTGCGAAAGAGCGCTTTCAATTTTCAAAAAACTAAACGCAGGCAGCATGCATGAATAAAAAAAAAGAATAAAGATTTTGTATAAAAACTGAAAAGTGCTTCAACTTTGTTGAAAATTCCCAGTCGCTGTCACAAACAAACAACATTATTCTAATATTATGAACTTCACCTGGTGTTAGAACTCGAGTGAGAGAATGTTTCAAAATCAATTACACGTCAGCGTCAATAATCTTGGGCTACAAGACTTAGTGTCCTTGGCAAAAACACCATTTACTTTCATAGTATGATGTATATAATATATTAGTCCGCTTGAAATCATTCGACATCAGGCAAATGTTGAGGGGCCGTGTGCCAAAATCAATTTTGCGAAAACATGAATTTTTCAAACCTCTCTCTGTGCATTTACAACTTACGCTTTTGGTATAATTAAAGAGTTGATGCGAACAGTGCGGACAAAGTAATATTACAAAATCAATTTAATTAAATTGTAATAATTAATTATTTTAATTATAACTAAAGCCTATTGAATGCTTAATTATAAATAAGTTTTGTACGACTCTGCTTTTCTTTCTATTCCAGATTCGTTTTCCAAAACTCTAAATAGAAGAAAAACAAAACACAAGTAAGTAAAATAAATCAATAAATTTTTGCTTAAATTTTCGTTAAACAAATTTAATTTAATAATTAGTGAACCGGGAAATCCATTATTCTTTTGCATTTTTTGCAAAAATGTATTAATAACACTATCACTACTATGCTCAGCATTGAGGAATACGACAGATGGGCATGTCACTATATAGCAAACACCGTAGATTGGTCCCGCGCTGTATAAATCCCTTGTTGTACGAGTCACTTTGATTACACAAACACTATTTTTGTGCCCTTGGATATTAGACTTTTTTTTTTTTTACAAGAAATGCATCAAAATCTGTCAGTACATATTTTTTTCATTTCTTTTCTGGGTGTAATCATTATGTCAATTGTTGGAGGTAAAACCTAATAAAATCGTAAGATCTCAAACGTGGACAAACGTTTCCTAACGCTTCTGGGGTATAAATAGTAAAACTTTCAAATTCTCGTACGTAATAGGTTTGCAAATATGAAACCGGACTTTTCTATTGAGTGACGCTAACACTAAGAGTAAGCAGCAGACTTTTCAATGCAAAAATACTTTGCCTATCAGCGAAAACGTTCAGTTTGATGTCAAATAAACAACATTAGGGCACAGCGTTTTCTCTTTTCCCAAACGACGCAGGAAGAAGCGTTTTTTGCGTCGCAGCTTAAGTGGGGATCTATTTTGGCCATCGCTGGCGTAAAAATTCATGGGTATATCCAGCGACATCAACTTTATCGACTGTAAAACTGAACCGCTTTGGCAGGAAAACGACATTTTATGTCTGGTTACGTTGCAAGCACTCAACTGAGAAGTGTTTGCCTATGCAGCTTACTCACTGCACTCAAGTTCTTGGGGTTACCACTTCTTTACATCGAGCGAAACCCGCGCTCACTGAGCAGCCCTTCACTTTTTGGTTTACGTAAAAGAATAACACTTTCTTTGACTTGTGGATGCCAAACTATCAGACGACTAGCGATGAGCAATAGTTCAATTAAATTATCATAGTATGCTTTTCATTCAATAAACGTATATTTTGTATAAAAAAATTTCTCTTTCGTATGTACCCAGAAGTTAGTCCAATCACGTACAAAGTTGATGAATATCGCTCATCACCTAGTTGACCCATGGACCTTTGTGAAAAGTATTTCCCTCGATAAAAAGACAATCTATCTCCTATAAATAATTCGATAAGAAAACCTATTTCCTGACAATGTATAATAAAGCTAAGCATGCATATCCATACGTGTACATAAAAGACCCCCTTTACGTTTTTAAATTATTTTATATACGACATAAAGGTTTTAGCGTGAACTCTGTAAAGTTAAAAGAAAAGCGTATAGGAAAAGATATAGACTAAAACAAGACTTACATAAACAATATCGTTGCAAATTGTGCAACCTTTTCTGTTGACGAACATAGGAACATGTATGCAGCAGTAAGCAAGGAAGTCACGCGATATTATTGTATGATATATGACAAACAATGAAAGAAAATACTACCTCAACCTTACGATACTAAGACTTCGATGTAAGTGTAAGAGGGAGGAGGAAGTAAATGCGTGTAGTAGTGGAAATGTTGCAACTTTAATAAAGACCGTAATCATTGCTCCAAGAAGAGAAATAAATGCGAGCTATCATGAGTATTTTTATGGCTAAATGTCAATATTTGAAATAATTGCTTTTATTTTCATGTGGAGTGGTGTCCTTGCTGGAAGCATAAGTAATATTTTGCACATATTTTAACAAGTTAAATTAAAATGGAAGAAAGATTAAGAAGCATTCAAACATCTTCGTTTTGTTTGTTACGTACGTTTTTAATTTACTTATCAATCTTATCGAATGATCAAAATGTTTTAAAAACATTTCATATTAGCAGATCACAATTGTTAAACTTATAGCCGAACATATATATACACACACACTACAAAATAATAAAAGATAATGTAATTCGATTATGGAAATACGGACTTAATAAGGAATATTCTTCATTAATAAGACATTACCAGTCAATCCACCTCTAAATATTCTTAACAAACGAATTTGATTAGAATTTTGCCGTTTACGTATATGTTTCGATCACTGCAAATCGGTGGAATCCCTTTACCTACATAATCATAACATGAAAACCGATCAATCTTAACATAAATCGGAGTTTTGTAAATCTGCTCTTATCCAAGAATTCCTCCTTGTAGGCCGCGTATAGCTCCCTTTCATTTTTTTCTCTCTATTACCAATTTGTCGAGTTTTTCTTTTCCTTTTAATACGACCAATCACTCAGGTGACGCCTCCTATAGATGTAACACAATTATAATCAGAAAGAAATTGAGAAAGGGGAAAGGAGATACGAAATGGCTGCAGCGTAGTGGATATATTCCTGGTCGATAAAGGCATAAAATATACACTTTTAGTGCATCTAGCACTCACTACGACTATGACCAAGTTTAATAAAATCGCACTGAGATTTAAACCCGCGATCGCCAGCCTGGTAGTCAGGACTCCTATGTACTCAGGTATACGGCAGCCCAGGAAGTGTTTTGAATAGATAATTCAGCTCACGTTAGGTTACCTCTCCCCATCAAAAATGTTTTAAACGATATCTGAAGTTCAATAGGCAAACTAAAAGATGCACCTGTCATATATCGAAAGTATTAAGTTTATTGCGTTGCGGTTTTTCTACACTCTACGTTAGTCCTCTAGGGTTATGTGCATAACAGGCGAAACAAAGATGGAACAAAAATATGCGATATCACCACGCAAGCTTTTCATGGATATTTAAGCTTTATAAATATCTTTTATTAGAAATTAATGAGCTACGCATAATGTTTCCACATAGTTAAGTTAACGTTAGTTTTTGGTAAACTTGCGCACTAAAGGTGTAATAGTTTAAGTACATGCTATCGTACTATATCTATAATCTAAGATTTTTAAAGCATAATGCTTGTTGCTCCTGCGTGTTAAACATCAGTTACATGTCCCTCTAACTATTCTATTATAGGTAGATAGCATTATGTGTGTGTTACCCCAAAGTGTATTTTATTATGAAGGTCTCGAAAGGTGCATATATATATATATGTACATATATATAAGATCAACGTGAGATTGTGTGACGGCATGCCCATAATTGAAATTCTCTTTACAATTTAGCTCGTTGTCATCTGTCAAATGAAAACGACCGTATTCTTGTCCATGACGGGACCTTAGGTGATACGAATAGCAATATAATTTCTTCCTTCATTTCTTATGTACTATTCTCAACCGTTTGCATGCCGGCCATATCGTGCGTACTTACCAATTACGTTTTTTTATTTTCTGTTCTTTCCTATAAAATATGCATAAAGTTTTCCTTCCTTACTGTTAAGTGTTATTTGTGGTAGGAGGGAAGACGGAGATAAAACCTGAAAACCGGAAAATGCGTGACGTACACTTTAAAACGGAAATGAAAAACACATAAGAGAGGGGATATCTATCTTATGGCTTCGCCAAGCACCAGCAACAGTCTTTGCACGAATATTAAATTGCGACATACAGGAATGATTGGAGCACTGAAATGAACACAAAGAAAGGGTTACCTTTAAGAAATTCTTTAAAGCAAAGTAATTTTTCAACTTTAGTAAAAGAAAAATTGAAAACATTTACGGTTAGAAAAGGTTTCTCTGTTATACGCCTTAAATCGTCACATGAATATGTGAATTAAAAGTTTGACTGGAGCCGTAAGCGATATCTTTCTCTCTTTTTCTCATCTTGAATTTCCTCGTGATATCATTATTGCAATGAATTTTACAAAAATCCACATTCGAGCCAGACTTTCTCGAGTAAGAAACAACGCGTATATATAGCTAATATGATAGAATTTTTTTTATAACAAACACACACACAAGTATTTTCTACCAATAACTTCCTGTCTGCACTATCTGCCAACATGTGGAAAGCGCTTACTCTTTCGCCCCGAACCATTCATCGAGATGTTCTTTTTTAAGGCTTCGTACGAATCGAAGCGTTGCTTCACAAGTGCACGTCCCATCAATGCAAAACAAAGGATAACCGAAAACACCAGAGTTTAACGAGCAAGCGGCGTGATTGTGTGTCGTGACATGTAGAATACTGGCCATGTGTTGCATTGTTTGATCAGCGACCCATTCAAATCGGTTAATTGTTATGGACGACTTTTACAGCCAATAGGAAACCCTACTCCTCTTGTTCCGTTAAACACAAAACATCGTCTTTTTGTCAAAGCAATTCAGTCTCGCAGTCGATCTGGATGGTGGTCGTAAATTTGTGTGCCTTCTTTTCTTTCTCAAAACAAGTCCACTTTTTATCCCGAGTAACGGCCTAATGGATTTTGTATGATGTCGGCGAATGTGGTTATAATGGTGTTATAAACTATGCTGTTGTATGAAACTTCCATTGCTGTGGTTTGAAAAGCTTTGTCAGATGTCATCAAGAGAAAATTGCGTTAATGACGCAGTTTGACAATAACTACGCTGATAGCTAGGAACCGTCTATAGACAAACTCCAATTCCATATTTGCATACCTGCATTGCATACTTTCAACGTTGCTGTTTTATGTTTATTGATCGTAACTGTTCTGACGGAAATCTTCAATAAATTACTTTTGTGCCCATCTCTACGCTTTTCACATTTTTTTTAGTTTTTTTAATTTCTCCTTAATTTTCAGTAAGGAGTTGAGGAGTAGAATTCATTGATTGTCTGCCATGATCAACGAGTTTTTTTGCCCATATCTTCCGATTCTGTTCCTCTCGCTCTCTCTCTCTTCATCTCCGCTCCACCTCCCGTCTCTCTCTCACTTTCTCTCTCTCTCTCTCTCTCTCTCTCTCTCTCTCTCTCGTAAAATTGAACACAATATTCGTGTATGTGATTCTCCTCATTCTCCTTAGTCATTGGCCCATATCATGTTCCGTTTTATTATATTGAAAGCAAATAAGGAGGAAGGCTTGTTTGTAAAGCCAAAAATCTTGTTTGCACTAATAGGGGCCACAAACTTTGAAATATATAGCTATGTAGGGTGATGTTGCATCCGCAAGCGACATAAGAATATTTACTCTGCCGATATTCCCATAAAACTTGTTTACTATTTTCTTTTTCGCATTTTAATAAATTTTTAAAATCACTTTTAAACATTATTGCAAAAGTTATTATAACGTAAATCGGTATTAAATTTTTATTTACCAAAAACTTTATTTTTTTTTTTCATTTAATGCTGATAAATACATATTTATGTAAATGCCTTTTAGAACACACGTCGACAATGCAGAACGAGCAAAAAAAGAATGCAGATAAATAACACCTGTGAACATTTACATATTTCACAATATATGCATAAAATGTATTTTTCATTATTATTATTATTATTATGTTTTGTTTGATTATTAAGTTTATTTTTCAAATGGATTTCGCACAATGTAAATAGAAGGCATCGTATGATACGTGTGAAGGATGTCCACACAAAAAAGAAAAAAACACATAAGCACGTACATGGGTAGATATGAATTGCATTTCACTGCATGCCTTCATATATACATACATACATACATACTTACGTGTACATAAAAGTTTATCAAAATAATATTTTTGCAATATTTATACATAAACAAATATTTTATGACATTAAATAAGTGAACGATATTTTTTTATTTTAATTTTATGATTGTTTTACGGTATTTGCATATTTTTGAACGGTGATGCATTTGTTACCATACATTTTAGGCAAAAATGTGAAGTCATAAATTACAAAAATCCGCAAAATCCCGAAAAACAATATGAAAAACTCGCAAAAAGAAAAAAAACGAAAATCAATACGCGCATTCGAACTCAATCAGCAAATCTCCTAAACCTGTACAAGATAAAATGAACTGAAGTGAGTGACATCGCACATTTTCATACAGTTGCAGAGAATTGAAATTTATAAAACCGAGCCCGCTTTCATATCATCAGGAAAATCTAACAATGAACGAAAACTGCGAAAACTAAACATTATTCGAATTTGTTTCAAAATTATTTGCAGATAATTTTCTAGATAAACGAATGACTGACATTTCAATTTTGTAGAAGTGGACACATTTTAGATATCAATATCCTTTGATTAATTACACAAAAATTCATTTAAACGTTTTTTAAGGTAATCAGTGATCGAGTTTTGCGACTCCCGTTATCAAATTGACTAGAGAGCAAATTTGCAGCTTGAGTTGATGGACTTCGTTATCGAACAACCGTTAACAAGAATTGATCTGTCAACAGTGTATGGTATACATGTATCAGGCAAGAGACTTATTGAGTGGTGTGTTATATAATGTTAAGAAGTACACCTACCAAGTTAGCTTTCGTGAGTTCAAGTCTGAAGTAGGGTAGAGTTTGCTTGGGTCATAGCTCAGTCGGTAGCTTATCGATGTGGCTCACACTCATTAGGCTCCGGCCACCACAAACCACAGATTGCCTTCTCTTTCTTCTCTTCTTTCTGACAGTCATCGTGTTATTTAAAAAAAAACGAAAAGTAGTTAGTGTTGCCTACGTTGTATTTAAATTCGAATTAACGTTAAAAAGACCATTTTCCAGCGGGCAGCGGGGATTGCAGGGGAACGTTTTTAACTACTCAAAACTAGCGGGCTATGTATCTAAGTTCAGATAATTACTGGTTGATTCTCTCCCTTTCCTTTTGTTTTCTTGTATTGTCTTTTTGTTTCTTCTCTTCTCTGCTTTTGTCTATTTTTTTTCTTTTATTCTCATTTCCCAACATGACCAGTTTTTTGTTGTCTTTTCATTCTTTCTGCTTTCCATCTTCTAATGAAAGAGGGAAAAATTGATCAGCAGCAATAGCGGTACCACATGTTCATGTTGGGCTGGAATAAAATATTTTGCTCTCAAGGACGAAGTTTATAGAATATAACACTGCATTTCATCTATGATCTGCAAACAGTGTCCGCGTGAGTGGCCGAATGGGCAAATTTCAGTGCAGCAGACTTTGCTCGTAGCTATAGTGAATACTCAATATTTACCGACTAGGCTGCGGACACTCTTGTAACTATGGTGAACACTCAGTCGACATAATATTTACCACACTACTACTAGGCGCACACACACACACACTAGGCTCCCTACCCATTTCTCCTCCCCCACTTCTTTCTGACGGTCAGCGTATTGCACGCATATGGGACATCTCGTGAATGATTGCTCACATTGTAAATAAAGCAAAAAAAGAAAAAAGTAGGTGTGTAAAATAGCAGCAGCATGAAAGTAGAATACGAATAAAACAATAATAAAAATTTGAGGATGTGTTTAATTTCTAAATATTTTCATAACTTAAACATAGCTTTTAAAAACTTTTAACACAACCAGACCCCTAAAGACGTTGCATGAAAAACTTTTCGATTGAAAATGAGAAAAGAAACAACCGTGAATAACAACAAATTGAAAATTTTTCAGTAACAGCGACTGCACAGCAAATAAATTTTACAATAATTTGTCGCTTTTTATATTAAAACGAATACAAAAACATGCGGGCCAACATACCAACAATCAAAAATGAGTGGAAAAGGAATGTTATGCAATTGAATTTTTACCATGTACAATGGTCACAAATTATGGTTCAAACACACTTAAACGCATACACCCACACACATGTACACGTTTTTATATATATATATATACATGTATGTATGTGTGCATACATGCCAGTTGAAATTGCTAAAAAGCAATATTTGAAAAACAGTACCAATAAAACCGGAATGATCGGGGGGTGCGAGGGCGAGAAAGCGAGCAAAACCAGCAGGAAACAACTTATGAATTTTATTTGCCTTTGTAAAAAAAGGACTTGTGAAATAACTCTGGAAACTGCCATCAGCAAGAACGCCAACTTAAAAAAAGATATAAACGAAGCAGTATATGTGACATATTTTTGTATATACGCTACATTGTGCTTTGCTTATTCTCCCCTACAGCGAAATGAAATTTGCATAAATACAAAAGAAAATAAAAAAAGAATATCATTTCTACATTGGCAATTTCATAAAACTTGGTAACGTTTACATACAAACACATATCCACTGACGGCACACATATCCACACTTGTAACGTTGACAAAATAAAAGTATTTAGCTCAGACACTAATATCGTCGAAAAGAAAATGAAAAAAAAAAAAAAAAAAAAAAAAAAAAAAAAACTGCACTCTCCCATAGATATGTATGTAGTCAAAGTACACACAATGAGCACAAGTGTCTCTTGTTTATGATTTCGTGTGACACTGAGATCGACAGTTGTTGCCAATTGGCACAGGGATAATACATATATACATCCACCCATACGCAGATAGTTGAAAATCCACAGAAAACTTAAAAAAAAACAAAAAAAAAAAAAACTAAATAAAAAACAACAAAGAAAAAAATGCCTTTTTCACAACCATCGAATAAACGGGAACACAAACGATTGTGCTGACTTTGAAAATTATTCGTATTTTCCGCTTTTACATTGTCAAAAACATTATGCATGCCTGCGTCCAGACGCACACGAACATAAACGCATACAAAAGTGCTCGCGTTACTGCGCTCGAATGCTGTTAATATGCGAAAGAACGTTGCACATGCCTTCGGTAATAACAGCAACAAAATAATAATAAAACGTTAAAAAGATAAAAAAGTTCTCATAAAAACAAAAATCAAAAAAAACCCCCAAAATATCAAAATAAAAAACATTACGTGTTTTATTTTAAATTTCAATAAAATTGCGAAAATTTTTCAATTTTTAAAAATATATATCAAAAATTATTTGGAATGACTTTGTACACATTACAGTTTACACAACAGACATTATTCAGTGCTGGCAGAAGAGCAAGGACAAAGCAAACATACCAGTCGCAAATTAAATTCTCACTGTGGAATTTCGTTAATGATTGATTTCGTTGTCAATAGATTACGCTTGGAATTAGGTGAGCTTGAGATGCAAATAACTTTCCGAAAGATAAAATATTGAAGCAAATTGAAAAGAAAAACAAAAATTTTTTAAGATAATTTGCATAAAAGTTCACGAAGAGATTAAGGCACCGGATGCTAGCGGTGTGGCCGAAATTTTGATAGCTCTTTAAGTTTCACGTCTTTTTTCGCACATTTGTTTTCACTGTTTTATTAGGCATTTGGTTTTTTTTCTGATCCGAGTTTTAGATCGAAAATGATCTCAGTTAATCGCTCTGGGTCTTTCCTTAAAGAGTTTTTCATTAGGTGTGATTTTTTTTTTAAATTTGTCAAAAAAAAATACAACTCTGCGCACGGCTTCAAAGGCACTGGCGCATACGCTGCTTCCAATTGTTAATCATATGACAACGATAGCCTACGAATGTTTGACTCTAAATGTACCAAAATTGTTGGCTGGTCAACATAGGCCTGGGCATTGGTGCAGTCTCGAAGAAGAACATCCGTGACTGTTAAATCGCACGACCGTGGCTGGCCAATTGACAAATCCACACCTTGAGAAGAGCTTGTCCGCAAACTTCTCTCCCAGCAAAACGAGCGTAGTATCAGTTGTATGGCATGTAAGGCAATCCTGCTGGAACCACACGTTTTCTGCGTTTTAAGTTCCAGCCACAGAAATCGGTCATCCAATGACGTCGGCATGCCACAAAGTACACCACATTTTGAGTTTTTTTGAAGCAATGGCATCTCACGGAACACATGTGAATTCTTGTCGTTCCGGTAACAACAGTTTTGCTTATCGGCGAAGACAGGAAGATGATTTTTCGGCGAGAAAGACGGTGAGGAGATGATATTCGATTTCGATTACATAAAACGAAAGGACAAACTTAGAAGCAACGTTTTAATATTATTTCTATGGAATCTTTCCCCCATCTGTTTCGAAAATGGCCAATCTTCCCTTTATTTTATTAGATCTTTGTTCTAAAAACATCGTGAGTTTAAACGAAAGAAGAGCAGGTATGTTGGAATGAACATTCCCTTCCGACCTTCATCTTTAATAGTTCGACTCTCTCCCAGACTACGCATGTTGGGCGTTCTTGTTGAAATCACATTTCGGAGGCTTTAGCTGTGCCACAGGCTGGTCGCATAGACATCCAGTTACGTTAATACGTTTCAATGTTTGCCAAAAGTCTAATGTGAGTAGAGCTAGTACCGAGAATGACTTGATAATTTGATATTTTCTTTACTTTTCTATTAAGAGATGTTTGCATTTTTTTTTTTTTTTTTTTTTTGTTTTTTTTTAATATAATTGCAAAGCAAGTTTTCAGATTGATTTTGTAGATTTTGTTTCACTGCTCTATAATCTTAGATTGCAAATTTATGTGCATGTTTAAAGCAGAAAAGAAGAATTAAAATAAAATCGAACAGATAAAGAAGGAATGCAAAAACCAATTCGGGTTTAACCCGACCTTTTTGATAATATTCGTTTATTCTTTCATTTAAAAAGCAAATTTATTAAGCAATACAAATACACCCGTGTATTATATGGCAAGCGCAACAAAAAAAGCCGAAAAACCATATTTTCTGATATTTTTTAAAGACTTTTATTAAAAAAAGCTTCAATCCATTCATATCCTTGCAAATTTTTCCATAACAAAACATAGCGGCAATTCCATTCGCGACTATATGTCTGCTAGGCGAGAGCGCACTTCTGTCTATCGCAGGCGGATAACATCTAACTTCCATGCCATATTAGCGGAAATGAATACGTAATCATTCCTCGTGGATCATAGTAACAACGCACAGCAAAACGCGTGCTCATTTTCCATGGCAACTAATCATTTACGTTGAGGTATGATTGCACAAACTACATAGACATATATTTAGTTTGTAATATTATTCTAATACGTAAAAAATGAAAAAGACTACACTTGGCGGCGAACTAATCTTGTGCTTACTTACTATGCTGTTTTTGTCTAACAAAGCTACGCTACTGAATACAGGGGAAAAAACAAGTAAAAACATTATAGTGCAGCTACGTTGTTGTTTGCTAAATACCCTACTGCCCGCTTCAAATCTTTGGTTACTTTCGCAATAATATATCAAAAATTACGTTGTTCTCATATGAAGACACACTCTTCGTGGAAGACCCCATACCGGAGAGGTCCCAAAACTTGATCTGATTCAAATTTAGCAACATTAACTTTCTTGTCAAAAATCGCTTATTCCTCAATTATGTTCCCCATATGTCGTACCAAAAATTACAAATTTTTCTTATATCAAAACTTACTTTTCGGGGAAAGCATTATTTGAAGTGAAAGCCAAAAACTAAGTGTACGTAAAGTTTTCTATCTAACAACTTATCCAGTATATGACGTCAGAGATTCACAAACGATTCTGAGTGGATCGGTATAAAAAATGTTTCCATCGAATCCAAATTCAACAATCCAAGTTTGCTCTTGGGCTTAAATGTATCAGGTAAACACGTTAAAAGTTGAGCGGACATACAAGTCACATTCCTCAATGGCTTTGTCCATTTAATCTCAACAAACCCGGTAAAAAAAAATTGCGACCTGTTGCGACCATTGAAATCTAAAATACTTGAACAGACAGGCAGACAGACAGACACACAGAGGAGCTGACAGACGAACAGACAGGGAGAAAGGCTTACAATCGCTTAATAAGAAAGTGATCGATATAATAAGAAGGGTTCTGGATGTTGTATAGATCCGCGGAAGGAATAAATTCTTGGCATTAAAATGCAATTTTCATAAATAATAAATAATTTTCATTATATATAACTTTACAGAAAGTCTATATAATTCTTAGTCTTGGACTGGTTCTGTCGATTACTGTGGGGGCTAATAACAACAAACTTTATACCATAGTAGCATCAAACGACTATCCTTAAAAAAGTCACACATTATACAAGAAAAGCCAAGAAAATATCACTTAATACAATTTGGATTATGTTTAAATTATTTTTTATTGTTTCATTTACAAAACATACACTTCACAAGGGCAAGGAAATACAAAATATACATTATTGACGCTCAACATTTTTTTGATTTTATTTGATTTTATTACAAAATTGATTTTTTCATTTCCTTCAGATTACAAATATTTAGGGCGTGTAAATCTTTGAATGCATACAAATTATTAAATTCTGCAAAGCACCATTCACACGCACATATTATTTACATTTGAGATAAAGTTTTGTGGCTAAGTATTTTAGCAATATTTCATATACATATACTTTTTCTCCACCCACATGATTTTTAACTTGAATACACTGAACAGAATCAGTCGTTCTGTTAATTACTTTGAAATTCTTCAGCAAGCTATTCAACCAAATTGAATAGAGATTGATATCTATTAGCAGTTACTTCCTTGTCGATCAGCCACGTGTTCACTCCAGCTAGATTGTCTGTTATGGAAGACTTGTAAACGCCAGCTTCAAAATATTGGTCTTATATAGCATTTTCCGTCGGCCTTTGTCCGTCATGCCTTCACTAAATGTACTGCTTTTACAGAATGCAATAGCTTCGTGTAGGCGGTTATTACATTTTATTATTAAAGCACTTTCGTAGCATTATCCGAAATTGTTGCATACCCTTTTCTGAACTCTTGACGAATTTGTTCTTCTTTTTTTCCAACAAATCCAACGCTAATCGTTATTTTCTTTGATAATTCTCTTGTGATGATATGCTCGTAAATAAATTATTAATTGTAACGTTCCTCTCACTATTGCATTTCGTTGATTTGAGAAAGAATTCTCCAAGAGGAATAGAAAATCCTAAATATAGAAATCTACTCGAACTTCTACGGTTAGTTTAGCACGTATGTATAAGTCGGCGCTTCTTCTTAGATCAGAAAAGCTAATCATCATTAACTTTCAAATAAGAGTAGGGATTTTGACTATTCTCGATAAATTTATACCACACTTTAGCAAAAACAACAAATTTTTTTGATCTGTAAGCACTATCCTCGTGCAGATATGTGCGCTATCAGCAAATAGTTTTGAGCTTGTTGTCTAATAAGCGCTAGATGCACTTGGAAAAGATGCAAGTGCTTTGATCAAGTACTCTGAAAGTACTTTGAAGTTTGCAGTGATGGATGTTTGATTCCTAACAGGAAACTTCCCGGCTAATGTGCATGTTCTTGCATTTTCCATTATACGACCACCATCACCCTTTGATTAAAGTTAATTCAATAAGAATATAATAACGCGTTTGCTAGACCCAGGAATACCGTCGGTAGAGACTTAGACGACAAATATCACTTATTCTCCTTGTCTGCTTCATTGTTTAAAATCTTGTCCGTATTGTATAGTCTCCGTTAACGTTGCTATCAATAATCGAATATTATTGCCAGCTTTGTAACCTTAGTTTTTAATCCTCCTTCTCTTTTTTTTTCCGCAAGCTAAGTAAAGTTTATTAGCTCACATTTTCATAGCACTTACATTTTAACATTAAGTTATCGTATTAACTAACAACAATAAAGAATGTCTGTTATTATATTTTTTACATAAGTGCATTTCAGCTGTTGCTTAAATTTGACGTGAATATCGATTAAACGAAATGAAATGCAATTAGTGAGCAAGGAACTATTGCTTTCTACTTCATAATGTTTTGTTATATACTATGGACCCTGAGACACAGTCAGGTTGCAATTCTGACAACTTTAGAAACAATTTCGAGAATAAAATTCTCTGCTATCGTGAAGAAATTTTACAGTTCAGTTTTGAAGATTAGGAAAGACACAGAAACTTTGCATATCATGTCGTCTGTGTAGAACTTAAGGCAGAGTGGCGTGAAAGTATCATTAAGAAGTAACTCAGAATGTTGTTGACATCCGAATTTATGCTGTAGACATACATCATATCTGCAGTCGTCTGCTCAAAATCATGATATTCTACCGTCGTCATATCGTATAAGCATATCGCCTTAAAATTTGAAATGCATCATCTGACTCCCTTTGGCAGTGTTAGTGTTAACATAGTTCTATCTTTACATTTCTTTAATTTTTTTTATTTCTACGCTTCTGACGAGGAGATGATCAGAAAGAAGTAAAGGAAAAGATAGGGTGAGGTCGCAGCCTAGCGATTGCGTGTCCAATCGGTAAATGTTTTGTCTTTATCCGTCTACCACTCATTATAGCTACGACCAAATTCGATCTACCGCATTGACATTGCAACCCGAGTGAGCACCGACTTGGTAGCCGCAACTCCGTATAATTACAAGAGAGAGAGAGAGATCTATCACATGGTCTAATAATTAAAGAGTTAATATAAATTGAAAAAATGAACTCGAAAAATTCCTAAAATATTTAACGAGTCAATAAATCGCAAATTAGATATTGGCCTGAAATTTGGCGTAGCTGATAATAAACGGAAAGGGAGAAGGTAACAGTTTTGAAATACATTTCCCCTTGAATTCGTGAAACGAATTTGTCTGACGCACGTGATACCCAAAAAATTTAATTAAATTCCTCAAATTTTGCATCACATTGGAAACTTCATCGTATTCAACTATAAGCTACGGCCTTTAATACAGGTGTCGATAGAAAATCTAGCTTTAATGTCGACCAGACCTTGAAGGTTGTGATTGCTGTTAGTCAGCTGTTTTGTCCCAAACGCAAACATTGCCTTCCTCTTTATTATTATTTATTATAGATGGGAAAAATACTTCTGCTTGCTTAGTTGCCATTACTACACAGATGCGATCTACTAAACTATAACATTATTTTTGTCTAAAGTTTTTTTGCTGCTATTTTAATATATCGTAATATTATGTTGTTTATTAAATTTTTGCTACAATGAGCCCTCAATACATGTATTTTCATATGGCTGTATATGCACACACAAACACAACCTATATTTTAATCCATTTTAATGAAACATCTATTAATCCCAACTAATATGAAATATGTTTGTTTGTATATTCAAATCCTATTATCATTGTTCGATGCATGGCTGTAATCTGTGTAATATTTTCCCTTTTTTGTACAAAAATTCTCTTTACAATAAAAATTGCAAAAATAAATGTAATACTACAACTTATCCTCTACTCAATATGCATGCAGTTACATACATGCATAAGTACATATATGCATGCATATATACATGTAGTTATATTTTGCATATGTACCTATTTCAGTTATAAGTTTTATGGAATTTACATGTACAACACGTAATAATGTTGTTTAGAATGTAATGTTAGCCAAGAAGAAATTTTTCAGTATTATTTATTAAAAAGAATGTATTGTTTTTTATTGATCGACGCTTTGAAATCAAACGAAATGAAAAAGATTTTTTCTTCATTGTTTTTATCACTCCAGTTATAGCCGAGTTAGCTTATGTAACCAATTAGACGAATTAGATAAACGCGAATGGTTTAGTTGCAATGGTTTATTGTTTATATAATTATTTAAAAATATAAAATGTTATACGAATACATTGTTTCAGGGTTTTACATGTCGATATGTCTACTATACATTTTTGATTGGCTCCAAAACTATATCTTATAAAAACCAAAAGCGTTTGTGCTGTGTTACACATATAACAAAATAATATCATTTAGGAGTTTACTAAATTTTGCGGTTATTCCTAATACCGCTTGCATGCACATACATATTAACAAATAACGTAGTAATAGCCGGCCAGTACTGTATTATCAGCACCAGTTGGCCCTCTTCAACGTAACCAACATATAATATAATATAAACCCAATAAATGGACTAAGAGCGCCTGGACTGACTCAAATAGTTTAAATGCTCATGTGTATGCATGCACGTAAACGTACATACACCTGAGTAATTCATATGTAGATATGTTATATATGCGTTATTTTTTGTAATTTTCTATATGTACTTTAGCAAATGTCCTTCATATCCGGTTTAACAAGAGAGGACCATCCCTACCAAGCAACCATCCTTAGTCATAGTAAAGCTAAATAATACTTTTGCTGTTGCTTTTATTACAATTGTTGTTGTTGTTGTTGTCGTTGTTGCTGTTGCTGTTGCTGTTGTCGTTTTCATATGTATATATAAAGGTTGTTGCTTGTTGACTGCTTCCTGTTGCTTTAATTTAAGGTAAATGCAGTGGATGGGGGGGGGGCGGGGGAAGGGGGGCTTTTAATAGTAGTGACGGGTTTTGTGATGTTGTGCTATTACCTGATTCTCATACTTTTTCCTTTAAAAGGTAGCAAATTTTTGCTATGACCTCTTGGTATAAATGAAAAATGTGCAGGTAGAGTAGGGTAGCGGAGTGTAAACATCCATCCATCCATATATGCACATTTAGGCTTCTACCTTACGTTGCGGATCGTTGAGTGCATGTGTGTGTTGTGCGATAAAGACATTTTCATGTAATCATGGATGAATAATTGGATTTTGAAAAAGTTTCCTATTACACTCCCCTCCGTTCGCCCTTCGATATTTATTCACCTTATGCTTTACGAACAAAATGTAGCCTGCCGGCTATCAGCAGGCAACCTCTTCTATCTCCACTCCACCGTTTGCTTATACTTTGTTGGTGGACAATAATTTTTTCTTTTTCTGTTTCTGTTTGGCTTCCTATCTCTTTCTGTCCCCATAAAACATCAATAACATCAGTTTTTGGTTGAAATCTCTACCAATGCACTCGTGCATAAATATTGAAAAATACCAAAAATACAAAATCACATTTATACAAATACATTTGTGTATATGTATATATACATATATATATATATATATACACTTGTAAACATATACAATGTACGTGATTTTGTACATTTATATACCGACTTGGTACAAATGTTCAATGTTATCACTCTAAAAAATTTCGGGTATATTTTGCTGTCCAACAGTAAAAGGCGCCACAACCGAGCCGAGCCCGGCGGGTGTACAAGCACGCAATATGTAGTTGGTAGCTGCTTTATATACATATATACAAACAAAGATATCATTTTCATGTTTTTAACATACAGCTCAGATTTACTATGATGCTCGATCCACTCTTTGCTTCGCAACTAATCGCTGAACACACTAACTGAGTGCGTACGTAAATACAGTTAAAGCAACGGCAACGAGTATCATTTTTATGCATTTCCATGCACTTGCATCACAAGAAGGAGGCAATGTCCCACTCTCCCGTATACGTAGTGCATGAGAAGTCAGTGCACCAAACTCAATTCAATTTTTTTCCAACTGCTACGTTTCTGTACTGTCTAAATACATATTCGTATTGCATGTACGTAAGCGTGTGTATACCTATGTGTTCGTATGTGTGTACAATATGAAATATTTATTTTTTCTTTTTTTCCCCCGAAATGAAATGAAATTTAAGCTTTTAATGGCAATTTATGTATGCATAAATTAAACAGTAGTATGAGAGAGGGAAAGTAAAATGTTTTTCATAGGTGCGCATGCATTCGTACGTGTGTGGGAGTAAGCTAAAATTGAATTAAATCAATTTAAAGTTGTAGGATGAATATATACGGAAAGAAGTATTTACTATATCCGAAAATGTATCAATTTGGAGAATTCATGCATCGACCCGGCTACGACGCCTAGAAGCTGAAGAAATGAACAAAAATGTCAGCATGGCGATGCATCTGAAGACTCGAAGGCACTTAAGTTATAACACCGTTGAAATGTGCGACCTATTCAAGGCTTTGCTATATTTTACAATATTTACACACAATATATATACAACATATTTTACACTCACAAGGAAGGATTAAAACAATCGGCACGGAGGTTAACATTTTTGAGCAGAGTTGTAGAGCACAATGTGAAACCGACCCTGCGAGCAATTTTGCTTTCAACGTTTAGTAAATCCAGGAGACCAATGAATATGATTTTGACGATGAGAACATTTGGAAAAACCGATCTACAGAAGCTTTACCACCAAATTGCTTCAGATACTTTATACCGTATTAAAGCATGGGAGGCAATATGATCTCTGTTCATTGCCTTTACACTCTCAATTGTTTTACTTGCATTAGTTGCAGAAACGATAGGAATTAAGTAGCAACGACCTTATGGCATTGCAAAAATAGCGTCGAAGTAGCCGCGAGAAGTCTTTTAGCAGAGATTGCCTGGAATAGTTTTTTTGTTTCCGTTTTTATCTCGCCAATCGATTCGAAGCCATGTCTCAGGAGCGATTTGGTGAATTTTTTGAACAACTAGATATTGTGCACTACGGAATCAGGTATATATGTTAGTCGTGGAAAAGCATTGGTTGATTTTCTTGGCGAAATGTTCCCGAAGAAACAATACAGTATGAGACAACAATGCCTTATACCAAGAATTTCCTTATTATGATACTGACTTATTCAGGCGAACACGACGCGTAGTAGTAAAATATTATTCTTTGTTATCAGTAGCACAATGTCGAAGAAAAATGTCAACATGGCCTTTATCTTTGAGCCACTTTTGGGGCGGTTTTTCGTTTCGTGACATACTTGAAGTCAGAAATCATTGTTTCCCCGACGTAATGCAAAATTTCATCTCGCGTAAAGTTGAATGTCATGATATGAACGCGACGGTTTCTATCCAAAAAATTGACTGTCCTTAGAATCAATCGAAACTTTTCGCCTTTGAAATCGTTTATGTTGATCAAAACGAAATGCCCATAACATGGATGTCTCTAAATGTCAAGCGACGATTTTAAACAATCAAATATTTCAGTCCCGTATACTGGCTTTCGTTCGATGTTGATGGCCGTCCGAGCGCTATTTATAATAAACTCTGATTCTCGGCCCTCTTGAAGACTGTGGACCATTTATAAACATTTTCTTGTATCGTAGCCGCATCACAAAAGCCCTAATATCTCCAACGTTTCCGCGGCGGTGTGTTGTCAAACACAATTTAAAACAAATTCTTTGCCCGACAGAATCAGGGAAAATAAAAATCGGAAAAACTCACTTTTGCGTTACATATTTACAAAAATACTCTACAGCAAGTGGCAGATAAGTGTATGTAGATGTCAAGTATAGCACTACTGAGCCTCAAAAAATGTAATTTCATGATTTCATAACATCCGCGAAGTTTAAGTTAAATATTCATCTTATTTTTTGATTATAATGAAATATTGCCTCTATTACGCAATGACTTAATTAGTTTATTTAAACACGTAAAACTTAAAGTTATTGCTTCAGGTTTGTCGTGTGTGATAGATGACCGCACAGAATCAAGCTTGCATCGCAAAGCACAACTTTCCCTCCTACTTTTCTTCCCTTCTGCGTTCTAATTTGTTCCTAAAATGGTGATAAGGTTTGCAACTTTAAAGAAAAAAAAAAAAAAATATATATATATATATATAAAAGGCTTCTACTGTCCATTTAACCGCAAGTATTGAATGGTGTTCGACAGGAAATTGAAATAATAATTAAATTAATATGACATTTGATTGAAATTCAACCACATTTTAACCAAGAACATCAATAATTATGAATATGTGTGTTGGCAGAGGACTTAAAGCACTTACGTACACGACGATTTTGGAAAAAATGAATACATTAGCGAGCAAAAAAAAAATCTTACATATTAATTATATTATATTGAAAATTTAATTTTCAATAAATTCATATAAATAAAAAGCTTTATAAATTTCCGCCAATTGAACACTCAAGGATATTGGATCGAAATTTACATGTTTTGCTCTTTCCCCCATCCTCTCACTGTAGCTTTTATTCTCTCTATCATATTCTATTTCTTTCTTTCTATCTACATTCTATCTATCTATCTACCTATCTCTTCCTGCCTTCTCCTCTTTCCGACTCTTTCTCTTTTTCTTTGCCTTCCGCTCTCCACCCTTTTTCCTTGTTTACTTAGTTTATATAAATCGAATGAGAGTTTAATTTTAGTCTCTTTATCTGCGATAGTAAGCAACACGACTATCTATGTGCTAAGGCGGTTTTGCAATTTTATCAACTCAAGCATTGTGTATGCATGGACATCCATACTGTAAAACATAGAAACATATACGTATATATAGTGTAAAACATTTATATGTTGACAAATGTTGTGTAGTCCAGAATAGTGTTATGTAGACCCGGAGAGCCTCAAATTCAATTAGTTTCGACAAATGGACACTAAACTACATGCAAACACACACACACAAATACTTAAGCTATGCATACACCTAAATTCACATTTATATTTACTTATAAGCACACATATATGTGCATGTGCATGTGCATGTGCATAGATTTGTTTAAAAAAATGAGAAATAGCTTGAAGCTAAAAAAGAACGAAAAATTAAATCACTTCGAAATTGAATTCACTGATTTTATGCCTAACGGTTCAGACAAGAATAAAAACACAAACAAAATAGCAACAGCGATGACAAATTTAAAAAAAGAAAGAATAAAAGAGAGACATACAGGCAAACGTGAATGGCTTCGGGAAAATTCAATGAAGTGATTG
Organism: Glossina morsitans morsitans; assembly: GCA_001077435.1. Classification (NCBI taxonomy): domain Eukaryota; kingdom Metazoa; phylum Arthropoda; class Insecta; order Diptera; family Glossinidae; genus Glossina; species Glossina morsitans. The sequence goes on from CCAG010007946.1 coordinate 42,981, forward strand.
ATTTTAATTACATGACACTCTCTCTTGTTTCAAGTTTTCGAACTGCTACCGGAGAATTAGCAGTATTTTATATTTTTTATTCGGCTTGTGAAATTGTGCCTAATGTTGTGTCTTGTGGGTAATCATGGGCCATGGTCTACTATAATATTTTTCCTTATTTTTAACCTAACCCTTTAACTCAATCTGGGAAATATTTTTACAAAAGCTTAGCCCAATATTTTCTTTATGTTGTCAATTAGTGACGCTACTAATTGCATCCATTTTCTTAGCGGAATTGTAAAGAGTCTTTCGTTAGTGGTGATGTCGAGCTTCAGACTACGAAATTGTAGGCCATAGTTTTATGCTATTGTAGCTCTGACTGTGGAGAACTTGAATAAGCGTTCTAACAACATACCGCAGTCTTACAGATGGGCAGAGGGACGGATAGCGCCAAATCGATTGAGACGCATTTCTATTTGTCACAAGCCCTAGGAAAAATTTGATATTTGGCATAAAATTTAATGTTAATTTTTGCACTCAGCACGAGTGGGTCGGTCTTATGAGATCTCCTTTATGTTTTTAGAATAAGTAAATTTTTCCTATACGATATTGTGTTACTACATACATACAACAATCTTCATTTTGTCGTCATCATATTATTTTAATTAATTTATTATTTTTTACTGAAGTTAGTTATATTTTATGAAGTCACAGCTTGATTTAAGATGCCATGGATTTTATTTAAAAATATGCTCTCCCATCATAGGAACTTTTGTTCTTGTTTATTTTTCGTAAAGTTCAATTCTTAACCATTGATCAGACCGAATATTAACATTTAAAAAATTGTCTACTAAAAGTGATTGACGAGTCTTTGGCATATTAATAGATATATTATAGCTGGCTTGATTTATATGTACGTCACGTGAGCATCAATAAAACCATCAAAAATCATCGAATCACATTTAAAGCTTACTCAACAATGTTTGTATCAATACACACACACATTTATATATATATATATATATAATAAATAAATAAATACATATATAATATATATATATGCATATTTTGTTATGTTTTATGCGGATATTATGCTTGATGCGGCATTTACGTATACATGCGTAATTGATGAGTTTTACGCGCGCGCGACAAGTTTTTGACATTTAATTACCAGAAATCTCTTACATATATATGCGCATGTATTGCATGTAAATTATTTGCATGTTTTTCGTAAATATGAATACAAACACAAGCACAACAGAATGCTGGATTGCATTCCATTTAATAAATTTATGACTTTATTCTCTTCGCAGTAACTGCCCGGGTGTTCGAGTGTTAGTGTACAGACAACAATTACTTTAATGCTTTTATGAAAATGATTTATTTTATTGATGATGTTATTGTGCGTGAAAATTTTGTTCAACTTTTTGTTTTATGACCAAAATGCAAACTTTTTCCGAAAAACTGAAAAGCACCGCAAATTATTAATGCGGTTTTCTTAGCGCGAAACTAATGAAATGTAAAATAAAAATTTCCAGCCAAATATTGTTTTAGGAGTACTTTTTTTTTTTTAACTGAGTTTGTCAAATGTCCTATCCTTCCTTTCCTTAAAGAGGATATTATGAAACTTTTGAAACTTTTTTCAGAGGAAGTTATTAATGCGATTTCAAACTAGGAATTTATAAATTTATTTTAGGTTAGCAAGTAAAAGCGTTATAGTCTGGCAAGGCCGCCATTAAATACCCTATACCACATTGTCTAACACAATTCTTACTTTTGCATGAAATTACTATTAAGGATCAATTTCCATCATTCCATAGTAAAACTTGGAATTTTCTGGTCTACAAAACACAATTTTCATGAAATTTTCAGACGGACTCACGAACAGACAGACTAAGATCAATTCAGATTATGATCGGTATAATAAAAGGTAGGACTATCTTAAGAACGCACAAGTGGTGTAGGGTATAAAATCGGAGTAAGTCGGTACGCGATGCTAACTCATCAGACTCTTCAAAGCTTCTAGAAATTAATCAACATGGACCACGACGCTAGGTGAGTAAGCCGAGTGTAATTACAATTTTCACTGACGCTGCAGAGTCACGTTGATAATAGACGCATTTCAGACATACTCGTATGTCTAGAGTACGTGAACATAGGGACAAACTCATACATAAAATAAAAAATACATACATATGTTGAACACAGTTGTTTATAATAATAACATAAAATTACATAATCGAATGTTAATGCTTTCGTCCTTACAAATCCCAGTATGATGTGAGTGCGATTTAAAATCGCGGAATAAATTTTTCCATTATTTAAATATTATTTTCAGTTAGTTGACCAAAGTGTATGCTCAGAAAAGCTTTGCGCAATGAAGCGTAAAACTTAATTGCATTTAGGTGAATTTGTCGATAGCTGCTGAATGAATTCATTGTAATCTTAAGATCACTAATGAAGGTAAAGCTATTGTAGCATTAAAGTCAAACAACTTTCTTTCAGAAATCAATTTATATTTCAACGAAAAGTTTTTAAATATTGAGTAAGAGCAAAACTTTGCGTAATCGATGGTGTTGGAGTCGAGTAGCTTTTGTTGCACTAAGGCTACAAAGGAACATATTATAATTGCGTTGGAACCTGACACAAAATTGCGAAAAAAGCTACATTTTATTATGTCATATGTACAGCGATAACATTTCTCAGGTTTATTACAGAATATATAAAGTTTAGGGTGAAGATGCTTTATTAAAATCCGCCCTCTGAGCGATTAATCTTTTATAAAGACCATGATATCCTTCAAAATACTGAGGAAGATCCGTACAAGTTTGCTAATGAAATGTCCTGGTAATTAACCAAAAATTGTGTGGAACCATTCCCGTAGCAATGAATAGATCTGGGTACAGCGTGCATTGACAGTGAGAGACTTAGCAAACGTCATTCCCTTCAAGAAACAAAACGAAATTTATGAGCGACAATAATGCGCAAAACAGATCGTCGCCCAAGACGAAAGAGCTGCGCAAACGGTGACGAAGCAGGAGGTGTTTAGTGGGAATGGCAGGAAACCATGTACTATCACTTGCTTTGATCTACAACCGTTTTCACTTTTTCCGTAGCAAACGCGATTAAAGCGCCCAGTTAGAGTAAACAGAAAGAATCTACAATTTAATTGAAAGCGTTCTCTTCTATTACGACTAACCAGACGACACCTATTTTTAAGGACTCGGTAGAAATTAAAAGAACTTAACTGTTTCTCTTCATAATGACACCTTAGCCCGGGGGATGCCTATAACGTAGCCATGGGTTCGATGTCTTCGTAACAAATTTTAACAATTTCTGTACGACGTACAACTACATATGCATCCACAAATAATGGCAAAGTCACGTGAGAAGTGTGTATTATGTACGTTTGATTTTGGAACCACAAAATGGCTGACACTACACAATCGCATTAAAGGCCTGAAAATCATTTCGAAGATTAAAAAGAAATTCTTCCTACATCAATCTACAGTTGACGGGTGGGTACACAGTGATGAGACAGACATGCCTTAGAAATATTATGAGATGAATGAAAGGAAATGCAAGGAAATATCGAATCAGCATATTTATTATAGTGATTGCAATAGAAAATTTTAAACCAAACAAGAGAAAACTACATTAAAATGTATATTTTATTATTGTACTTTTTATTTTCTTTATATTCTCATATAAAAATAAATATACATAAAATTTTATGATGCAGTAACGAATGTTAGTTAAATGATTTCCAAGTGATATTGAAGTTGTGTTTTGCCAAGCAAACAGAAAAATGTGCATTAGAATGTATTTCTAAAAAATATTTTTTTGGCTTAACTGACTCTTGACCATTGGCGAGCAACTGAAGCAAAAGCAAATGCCATAGCTATAGCTATAGAAAGTAGCATAAAAACGGAAATCCAAGTCACATATATATATATATATATATATATATATATATATGTATTTATATATATAGAGACGGAAATATTTATTTTATATTATGAAATACTTATAAAATACTTAAAGTTTAACAAGCACGCAAGTGTTCGGCAAATAACACATATACACACGTTGGAATTGCGTTGCTGCAATATTGCACATTTTCTTTAATATTTGTACAAAAAATCTCATGTTATATACGCAAAAAGGTGTTCTAAAATAACTGAAAGAACACCATGACAACAACAATTTATATTTAGCTTTAATAAGATTAATACGAGAAAATTTCGAAAGGTCCTTTAAAGAGATTAGATTGCCAAATTTTACTAATCTTTTCGTTAATCTTATATTGATTTCTTCGATGAAATTTTAATGATTTTTATATCTGCTTGCATAAGTTAAAAAACAACATGTAAATATCAAAGCGGAATTTGTCCTTAGATTGCCTGCCTTAACACCGCGTAGAGTACGTACGTGTCCGTAGGGTTTATTGTTTTATAGCCACTGAACATTTCGCAATAATCAGTCCTCGTAATACCAACACATATCCCAATGCAATAATACTTTTTCGCGACAACCATAATGTCGAGATTTCTGTCAAATAAATAGAATTCGCCGAGAGGATGCTTTCTTTGCCCGAACGATACGAAAGAAGCTCTCTTTTGCGTCGCATTTCAAATGGGGACGTAAATTGGATCCGTTGTGATTATGGCAGGCGTAAAAACTGATGAGTCATTACAGGCGTACCGCCCTCACGGACTGTGCGATTGTATCGCTTTGATACGAAGACGATATTCAGCGATTGGTGTGACCATAATGGTGATGTTTATTATTAACTGTTAATGTCTGATGAAGCGGTTGAAAGTGAGCGCCTTCAACAACACTTAATCGGCTTCAAAAGTTCCTTGTCCAAAAAATGGGCGAAATACCAAAAAAAAGACACGAGAAAGTAATTTTTATGTGACATTTGTCCATCCACCCAGAAAGCAAAAACGGTTTGTGATACGTTGGAAGTATTCAACTGAGAAGCGTTAGCCAATGCGGCTTATTTATCAAACCCGAGTTCTTCCGATTACCTCTTGTTTGCATCGATGAGACACGTACATGCCGAGCAGCGCTTCACTTTTTACGAAACTGTACAAAAATGGTTCGATGGATAGTTAGACTCAAAGGAGGAACAATTAGTTTAGCTTAGCATTCACATATCGCTAGACAAATGGGGAAAATGTGTAAGTAGTGTCGGGCAAATACTTCGAATGAGATAGTTTTTGTTATTTTCATATGATAAACGCGTATACTCTATGCAAAAATTCTAAATTCGTAGGTACATACCTACCTGGTATATACGAATCAGATTTCGGTGGTGAGACATTAAAGCATTGAAATTATTTTAAAGCTAAACACAAAAGCTGTCTACGCCAATACCCTATTGTGGAATTCGAACAGGCTCTGCTAGAGTAAGTGCTAATGATTTCATATGCAAATCATCTGAGTACACCTTCTATACATATTTGACGTATTAAGCTTATTTTTAACATTATAATGTACATTATCCCGTAATCGTGCTTGTTAATGCTTCACAAAATCCATTACAAACTTTAATATAGAATTATAGCAGCTACTCCCTGCAAGAATGGTTTTATATGACAATCCTTAGTTCCTACGGCTCTCTTCAATCACTTGCTTACTTTGCATTACACTGCAATTTTTCGGCTTTCATTAAGCGAACAATTCATCGAACTTTTCAGTAAAACTATTGTATTGAAGGTACATTTCAACTGACAATGCTGTCGGTTTTTCAAAAAAGAAAAATGTTATCTTTAAACCGAAAAGCCAGATAAATACAATACAAATGCACATGTAATATGTACGTTATGTTTGCATTCTTTTTTTTTTTTTTTTTTCTTTTTAGTATTTTTTCTTCTTCAATTTTTTGTGACAAATTTATGATGATGGAATTTTAAGTGATTTTTAACGAGACTTTGCCACTCCATTCACTAAACATATTCACATACATATTCGTCTACGTGTATATAACTTTTGAGGAATTGTATGTAAAAACATGAAAATGTTACATCATTTCATTTAACATGTAAATCCATGTATACATATATATATGTAGATATAAATTATCTTAACTTTCAAAACTCGACTTATATTTACTTTTCATCTCTTGAGATAATTCTCTATATTAAAACTCAACAAATTTTCAATTTTCATTTTTTATATAAAAGATATGAATGTAAAATTTTGCAAACATGTTACAAAAAGTTTAATAATTTTTAACTTTAGCTATACATACATATAGACGCTGCCCTAAGGCGAAGTAATTATGCTCACAATATATAAGAAAAAGATGTTAAATAGAAGGTTTTGAACGAACCTTTTCGTACCTACCATCTATTTCGGCAAAAACTTTTAAAAGTACTCTTTAGTGTACAGCACTATGAAGGCGTAAGCAACACTTTTAATAAGATTAAAATAATGCAAAAAGCATAGCAGAGTGGAGAAAACTTTGTTTACATGTCGCGCAATGTGGTTCAACGCAAAATCATCGAAACGCTCAGTACATTAAATACTACTACTACTACACACTTAACCTGGGCGAAAAAAGCGAATTAAATAAGAATGTCTCCGTCTTGGAGTAAAAAACGGACTTTGACATTCCGTGCGATCAAAGCTACGAACATCTGAAAAACTCTGCATGAGTTTCGCAGTTTGAAAACAAAGACAAGAACCACATAAATTTTACAAAAACCATCAAATATTCCAAAAACAAAAAAGTTCTTAGACAGAAAAACAACAAAGAGTAATTTGCTTTTCCTACGAAAATTTGCGATGATTATAAATCTTCTTGCTGCATATTAAAAGCGCAGCATATTCTAAGTGCAAAAGCTGCCAAATACTTAATATTTAACAATAATAATAAAGTGAGAAGAAAAGAAGTAATAAGGCAGCCGTTACCAAGCGTTTACATAATTATCCTACGATAATCTTATAGATCGGACTATTCTGCAGTTTCAACGGATCACAGAACAAAAGCAATTATTTAAATTCAAAATTTTTGGAATCTCGATTCTGCTGCAATGCTCAGTTAGCAATTTCCAATATACTGCTTATGTATTACTTCAAATTTCCCAATTTCATTGCCTTTAGCGTCCATTCACGATACCACGTTAGTTGATGAAAACCATCAACTTTAGCACTCAATTTCATCTTTGAGGGATTATGGTGCTTTGAACCTTTTGCAGGATACCCGTTCGGCTGACCGGTTGTTGTGGAATCGTATTAATAGATGCAAGTTTCATGTCTTGTAATGATGCGTTTTGTGACTTCCGGAATGGTCAGAAGTCATTGCTTTAGACACATAGCAAAAATTGAAAAATTCACTTTTGTATATTTTATTTGTATGTTTACAAAAGCATATGTAAATCTACAGAATATATTGGCATGAATTTCCACATAGATGTCAAACATTAAGCCACACAACAAAAAAAAACCAAGAAATTGTGTCGTGATTTCATCATAAACGAAAAATTCACCTTAGCTTATGTTCACAGCGTCATACAAGTTTTGGAACTATTAGCGAGGGCAAAGAGATGGATAAGGTTTTCGTTCAAGCAGATATAAACATAAATATTGTTGTATGTGGATGGCGTCCTGGTATATAAGACTTGTAGGAATTAAAGAACGTAACTAAAACAATTTCTGCAAAGCTTTCAATAGTAATGCAGTGCACAAGTCAATAGTAGTACTCCTCGCAACAATACCCGTCCCGCTTAATAACTTAGGCACTGACATTAAGTTTTCTTCACAAGCATTTCTTCGAGCTTTTTATAAATGAACGTTTTTTCTCCATCAAGTTATTATCATTATTAGCGAAATCCACATTTTAAACCACTGAAAGATTCTAGCAATTGGAAGCTACTGTTCGCCATAGTCCCCTTCGTAGATGGAGAAAGTTATTTTCTTCGGAACGTATGGCGAACAATCGCCTTGGTCACTCCAATAGCACCATTGCAGGGCGAGTTACAATGCTAAATACAAGATAAATATAAAAATTTATAAAAATGACTAAACTGCCCCATAGACGTGGAACGCTGGTTACATACATGCGCGTGTATAATAAAATCTACAAATACGTTCGTTGGCCCATCTTAGGCATAGCCTAAGAAAACTATACCCCATCTACTGAAATGGCAGAGCATTTGACTTTTCTATCTTTTCTGGGAAAAGCAGGAGAAAGAAAAATACCGTTACTATTTCTCTCAAGGACTTTGTCCTATACTTGTACGTTTCACTTTAAATACAATGCAATGTTTTCACATATACTTCGAAGAATCCTAAACTTAGTTAATTTATGTTAATTTTATTCCGCAAAAACAATAGCTACAAAAAACTTTCTTAATACTTTTCTTCCCCTCCACTTAAAATTCTATAAAAATTTCTACACTCATTACTAATGTCTGCATACGTAAAGTAATCGTTACGACTACGAAGGCTATAATGTATGATAAATTACTTGTTTTTTAATTTTTTTCCTAAATATTAAATTATGCTTAAGATTAATGTTGTTTTCAATACGTCAGGTTATTCTAAGCGTTAATGTGCAAAAAAATGAAAATAATTTTAAAATATTACCACCTATTGTGCTCATAATTCTTAAAAGTTTTTTTTCCGTCATTTCTTTGAATAATAGATAAATAAATAGCAAGGATTTCCTTGAAATTAAGCAAAAAAAGCAGAAAAAAATAGAGTAAAATGAGTGTCATTTGTCGATTTTAATTACCAACTATAACGCCGAACGCCCACCTTTAGGTAAGGTGATATAAACTAACTGGCGACTGTAGTTGTTTTCCTTTGTTTATTTACTTATTTTGTTTTTTTTTTTTTTCTTTCTTTTCAATTACAACCGCTTCGCGACAACCTGTTCGAATTTCATAGAGCAGTAACTATTGCAATTAGCTTTAAAATAATTTAAATGCTTTAGTGACTCACCATCGAAATTTGACTCTTGTATACCATGTATGTATAGAGGAGGAAGGAATTTTTTGCATAGAAGAAGGTGGGAAGGTGAGAAAAGTTATTTTATTCGAAGTATAAATGCCCATAGCTATACATTTTTCCCGCCCCTCTGACAGTTTGTGGATGAAACACTAAAGAACTGCTGCGCTCTTGAGGCAAACCAATCACCAAACCATTTTCCTACATGTTCGTGCGAAATGAAACGCTGGTCAGCTAGTGCGCGTCCAAGTAAAGCAAAGAAATGGTAGTCGGAATCACTCGACTTTGGTAAATAAGCCGCATGGTCTAGCGCTTCCTGATTGAGTGCTTCCAACGTATCGCGAATGGGCTTTGCTGTGTGAATGCATGGACCAATGTCGTGTGATGAAAAGGCCTTACGTTTCGGTTTTTGATATTTCGCTTAGTTTTTCAAAAGCAAACAGTTTAAATAGAAAAATTGCTGTTCGTAGCGTTCGGTATTAACCAGCACCGCATTTAAACAGATAGTAGCAGACGACAGTTTTCTGATTCTGCCAACACGATTTCGTCGCGTAGTTGATGTGGATGATACATCTGGATTTATCCGTGAGTTTTCACCCCGAGTTTCTCAAAATAGATCCTCCTGTAAAATAAACCTTATTTTCTATCGTTTAGACAAAGAAAAATTGCTTTCAGCGAATGTTGTTTATTTGCTAGAAAAGTGGCAATTGTCGTTTCTATAAAAAAGGTGTTTTCCGTCTTGCGGAATGTATAGGCATTAAAAATGCTTGCAGTTGCCGATTTTCCAAACTTAATAAACAACCCAACGTCGGACATCGTGCTAGGAAAATTCCGATTTCATATTTACATATCTAGTACTCATCGCCGAGAGAAGGACGTGTATCAATTTTGTCATTCTTTTTGCAACACCCAGAAAAACGAATCAGCGCATCCGAGAAAACGCCAATTCCTAATTAATTCAAAATCATCCGCTCTCTTAAAAATTCGTTGAACAATATCGACTTCCTTGTTAATGTATTTCATAAAAAGATTTTTAATTCTTTTTAATTTGTTTGAGATGGGAGGGTGTACAGGTTTCGTAGTGTATGACGAATATAACTATTTGATTTATTTACCATTGCCTAACAAGTGCAACCAAAGCTTGGTTGTGTAAAAGTAATTCAAACAAAAATTTAAATAAGAAAAAACAGAACAAATGGAAAAATCATTAAAATGAAAAAATTTAGCTTTTAAGGCGAGAAAAACAGATTGTAATTTGTAATGAGAAGTCGTCACACTTTGTAATGAATATTTCAATAACTATATAACATGCTTTACTCACATAGTAATTTACTCGAATTTTGAGAATAAGTATTAATGAAATAAGATATTCGAAAAAGTACTTGTGCGTAGTAGAGGCTTTCATCCAATCTGCCATCACTTGGTTTTCAACAAAGAATAAGTTGATGATAACGAATCTACGGATGAAAATCCGTACAGTGATATATGAATATGAACTCCTTATTAATTTATGAACGGTCATAATGAGACTCTTCTGACAATATACATAACGTTGTTTTCGAAGGAATATGAGTACGAATTCATTTGCCTTTCATATTATGTGTTGATGATGTTGTTTCGTTGAATTAAAATTAATCTTAATTAAAACCGAATTTAAAGTTTTAAATTTTATATGCATCTTGTACTTCTGCAGGATATTTTTGCTTTTCACATTTTCTTGCTCAGCTATAAACTTTTAAAGGTAAAGGCTAGAAGAGTACGTTGCTATACATATGTTAGGCCTGGTAATAAGATCTGCGTTTGTTTTGACAAAGTTTAATTTTATTTAAAATGTACTTGTACCAGTGCTTAATATTCGAAATATTTAGCATCGTTGATTATGATCTTTTGCCTCTTATCAGGCAGCTTGGTTGTGCTCCCGGACTCATTGACTCATTTTCTTCAACTTCGCAAGGCCGCTGATATGCTAAGTATGATTGCATCGATCTGAACCAGTGCTAATAAGAAGAAGACCACTTCCTTCCCTTGAGACGGACGGACGCTAATGAATTTTCATTGGCATTAAAATAAAAAATTTTTTTGAAGCAATTACACACACTGCAACTATAGCTTTTGTGAGTTGCTGATCTGCTAAGTATGACCGCAACGAACCGAACAAGTGAAAACAGAAGCAAGCTGGAGAATAAGTTGCAAACCAGAGAAGTTCCCTAATCAAGCTGAATATCACATCCGTGCTGGTTTTTGCTGCACTGCTGTTTGCTCGTAATTAGTCTCTTTTGTCGAGTGCGCCACTTAGTTAGGGCCCGCGGCTTTAGAAGTTCATAGTAAATAATTACTTTCCAATCCCCCCAAACTTCTTCCACAAGCACTTTCTAGGCGTGAATATCGTGCTTTGTAAGATTTATGGTGGTTATTCTAGATCAACCATTTGGTGGCAAAGCAATCAGTTTCATCGCAGGATATTTATTTGTAGTCCTAATATTTACTAAAAATAATATATGCATTTAACTTTATAGTAAAAAGAAAAGTTAGATAATGTTATTACTAACGAACAAATTTTTTAACTTTCCTTTTATTGCTTCGGAAAAGTAAATTAACTGACAATGTGTCATATATCTGCAATATAAACACATAACTACGTAAATTAACTAAAACTTTGCCTGGAAGACCAAATTTAGTCTCTCTTTAGTTTTCTTTTCTTTTCATATTTGGGAGCTTTTGTGCAAAAAACAGCAAAATGCGTGCAAGGTTTTCCACATTTCGTCTATTACGACTTGCGATGGTTTTGTGCCCAACATTAAACTTTTATTTTGTTTTCTTTATTAAAGACCAAGTAACAGGTTTGCGATCTTCTAAATCGGCATAGGACTTGCGATAAAATTATAAAAAAATCAAATGTAAATAAGACGCAATATGTAGATATGAAATTGCCGTCAAACTGTATGTATCGTACGCTCTATCACGGATAAAGAAGTATGCGGTATCCGCGTAGTACTTTATCGCAGGTTCCGTCCTTTCAGCATATGCAAGTGATGGGTATTAAAAAATTTATTAGAAATAAAATACAAGTAGGGATATTGTAGTCGGGCAAGATCGACTATTAAATACACCTCAACTCTTAATACATTTCTTCATTTATTTTGCCGATGATATGCCGAAAAGGACATACTTTTCATGCGAGGCCATGTATTGCAGTCTATGCAAAGCATGAGCTAAGACTGTCCGCATTTGCCAAATTAGTTTTCTTTTTAGAAATCTTATTATTCTCTATTTATTTTCCTCCTAAGATAATAAAGATTAGTTTTGCCATATAAAAGACTTATTTTTCAGTATATCCTGTATAAAGAGTGAGGTTCAAAAAATAGACCAGCATGGTCCAAATTTGCTATAGTCAATTTTCATTATAAAATATTAAAACATAAATATTTTGCCTTATATGGAATGTAGCGGAAAAAATAAACCAACATGGACCAGATTAGGTGCACACAATTTACATGTCGAAGGATTATTACGGAACAATTTTCATCGTAAAATATTGAAAATCAAGCCGTTTTACCTTATAAATTCTCACTTGTCACGAGAACCCTTATATCGAAGGAAGTTAAAAAAATTGATTCATCCGATCCAAAGTTTTCTCATCAATTTATTATCGTCAAACACTTATACTCAACGATGTCTACTGAGAAATTTTGAGACTTTCAACGTTTTTCATGTAATGCTTCTTATGGTCCGACCCAATCTATTTTCAATAGGGTTTAACCTTGCAAGTCTTTGTACCAAATTTCGTCAAAATACATAAAATTTTATATACTAACCATGACATATGGACACTTCGGAAAATTGACGACCAGGTAAGCTTAAATTGATTTAGATAAATCTGAATTGATCGGTATAGCAAACACGTGCTCTTTCTGAGGTACTTCTAGGTGTCACATACATCCGTTTATCCTGCATCACTACTAGTGTAGCCGACAATAATCTGTCTACTGTTAATCCCTATTAAGAGAAAATTTGCTGTAATTGGGAAAAATGATATAGGACGCGGATTATTTTTTTTGAAACATACTTTATGAGCCGATCTCAGCGTTCTTATCTGAAGGCCTGCCTTGTTTAAGGCTGCCTACATCTAGCAAGTAAGACGAGTAAAACATAGATCAAGTTTTTTGTGGTTTCCAACGAAATTTTTACTCATACTTCCTGGGCAACTAAGTATAACTTTCCTCTTTTTTGCTTGCGGTGTTATTCAACTGCATACTCGAGCAGCTTGTATGTATCACTAAGTTTTTAATTAGATATTTTTGTTACTACATGGAACGCCAAAATACACAAAGCGATTCCACTTTTTCCTTTTCTGCGCAATTTAAATAAAATAACATAAAAAATTCTTAATTAAAATTTTTTTCTATTCAAACACTAAAAAAGGAGTACAAATAAAAACTCTATAAACACAAATTATAAGCTTTATGCACAGCGCATAAAGAGATAAAACAGGCAAGGAAATTACTCTTCAGCTCTGATCGAATCTTCTATACCCATAACATTTGTGTTAAAAAAAGATAACCCGAAGAAAATGAAATTATTATTCCCTATAACATTGGCTGGGCGTGGCTAATTTTTCTTATTTTTTTTTTTTTTTTTTTTGCAGATGCTGTGGAACTAGCCACAGAATATGCAGTGGATATTTTGATCTTTTGGGGCCTATAAGTGATAAGCAAGAAACCCAGAGAAAATTTAAATTTCTTAGTTTATCTTATACTATAGGCATCCCGACCGATTAACGGGTTCGGACCACTTGCAATATGTAGACCTCTGAAAACTTGCATGGCTTTTGTAAAATGTGAACCTGGTACCTTAGTTTTTACGATCCGGAGTATCTTTACTATAGATATTACGCGGACATAGCCGGGCAGGTAGGCTGTACAAATTATAATACTGATCAAGAAAATATCTGCTTTAATAAGGTCTCTTCCGAATGTTGCTAACGTTCTGACAAAATGAGTATACAGCCGCTTGCCGGTCGTAGGTATAAAAAAGGCAACGGTAAACAAAAAGAAAACAAAAACTAGCAGTCAAATGTTAACGAAAACTAAAGGATATGTTATAAAAATCGACAGGCAGTCATAAAAATCAAATAACGCACACGGACACATGTACGTTTAAATATATCTATTAGATGGAGAATTCAATACATTAAGTAAAGCAACAAAAATTCTTAATACATGAATGTTTGCATAATGTATGGCATCGAAGCGGACTATTCGCTGAACACTTCACTTCAGACAATTTATTAGTGCGTTGAAACTTTTATGTGCTTTAGAGAATTAATATTTAAAGTTTACAGGAAAGCAGGTAAGACTTGTATAGAAGATGTATATGTTTCGCATCGTTTGATATCCATAACCTAGAGCTTTATGTTCATGTGAACCTAAATTTGTGTTTTTTCACTTCATGAATTCGAATCTTGTAAACAGCATTGCAAATTATAGCTGCGTACTCGTTTTCTCGATCAATGCGCCGACTGTTAGTTACCTACCTAAGCACGCATTTTCTCTTTCACCATAATTGATTGAAGGAACAAATAGAAAAAAGATTTTTTCAAATAAGCAAATAAGTGAAGGAAAAGTTGAAATATATTGCACAACGCTCCACCCATTGCTGTGTGACCATACGAAAAACTGGGGACCCTAAATATATTATTTCCTAAGAAATTCATTTCTTCCTAAATAACTGAAGCTTTTATCTATACTCAAGTAAAAGTGACTCTCGGGAAAGATATACTTTCCATCATTTAGTACATTTTTTTTCTCTGTACTTTGTTTCATTTTTCTACATGTGATCAACTACTCAAGCAACGTTAACTATTCGGGTTGGCACGGTGTAAGAAGGGTTGTGTGTAGAGGGAGGACGAAAAATGCAGTGCTATTTTCATACGCTCAACTGTAAAGAGGACACGTCCGGAAAGGCGGTACCCACAGCGGGTAGATTGTTCCAAACGTGGGAAGCGGGCTTAAAAGCGGACGCATAACGGCGATGTGCTGGGCGACATGTAGAAAGTCTGTAACGGATATGTGGAAACGCTATAAAAACTCTTACCAGGCGGTTAATCAAGGATATCGAGGATATTCAACGCACTCTTGTCGCCATGAGCACGTAAGTTCGTCATTGTACGCGATCGAGGGTCCCCAAGCATAACTTGGAAGCTCTCGCCGATGCATGTGAACTGTACTCTAATCGTAGCTGGATGCAGGCAGTGTAATTGGTGCTGTGTCTCTGGAATGAAATATTTTTTGCACCACTTTAAAGATGTGGTGCCTCGTGCGAAAAAACGCAATATATATTCAATGTTTCTTTTGGAAACATCATATTTTTCGACAATAACTACAAATGCGGTTATAATACCTTATAGTTAAAAAAATTATTTTTTTCGTCCATTTACACATACATTGCATTTATTTATTTCCCCAAGCTTAAAGTAATCAATATTATTTTTTTTTTTAAGCAATAAATTAATAATCTTGAATAGTACTCATATGCCATATATTTTCGTATAACTATTTCAACTCGAATATGAATTTCATTTTAAAATATTGCGCCTCGATTAAGTTCAGGCAAAAAAAAAAAAAAATGAAAATAGGGCCACGAAAAGTCGAACCTCGAAATTAGAAGTGACTTAAGATTATTGACCTCTGTTCCATATCAAGATGGTTAGGTTAAAAACGATTATACTTTCTTTGTAGAAAAGAAGCTCGTCGCTAATAAACGATTAGTTGTCCCTTTTCCTCTAGACTAAGTACACATACCATGTAGATTTTAAATATTCGCTGGCACTGATTAGATCTCAGTCTGCATCAGCCGTAATGAGCCGATTTTGCAATGGAATTTAAAGGTTAATCTAATCATGCCAATGAGAGGTTCTTCAAATTCGTTCGTCAAATTACATAGTATTGGTTTAATTCTTCCTTTATGTGTAGCAATACTTTACAGACACAAAGTTATACGTAACGAAAAAAGTCTCTTCTCTTTCCTGTATGTCTTACGACATCCTCATTTTCATGAAATATCGCTCCAAAGGTACTTAAAAAGTCCTTAAGCGAAAAAGAGATATCCGCCAACTTACACGACAGAAGAGTGCAGGTTTTCCGATTCTCTTCTTCGTCTATTATGCTGGTATGGTATGAGGAACTTGAAATCATTCCTTCCATCTCATTCAGAAGATGATCACTTTTTATTTTACGAATTCTGTAGAGAATAGAATGGCCTGCAGTTCATATTTACATTCCGACTCTGCAAAGGGTAGACTCGCTCTCATATTTTAGTCTTCATATGTTGTTCACCAGTTTTATTATCAATGTATGGTTAATTTCCAATAATCTTTGCCTATTGGCATCATTTGCTTCAGATATTAACATAAGTTGGGGCGTCTTTCGTTATTACACTTTGTTGTGAGTATGAAAAGAGGGGCTCAGGCAAGTGACTTTAAATTTTGCTTTAATCGGGAATATGTGTGCTTCGCGGGATCTCCGACAAAAGCTCTCAAGCAATTCACTAATCTGCTTAATCGGAAACTCATGAAATGATTTAGTTTTTTTATTTCTTATTTACTTAACACATGCTTACAGTCAGCGTTTTCACAGCATTTCTGCAAGTAAATCTGTTTTAATTCGTGCAAAAATAGTTCAAAACGCGTGCAAATTGTAATAAATATGAATAATCTTTTTTTCATGCTTGACGAAGCACCGCACGTGTTAGTAAACGCACATATGAAAGTTTTCAATTAAATAAAAAGAAACATGAAAGCAATAAAAAAGTAACTGAAAATATAAAATTTCGTAATGAAAAGAAATCCTTTTCAGTTAATTTTTTACCTAATAAAAACTGATTGCATTTAGGTTCAATTCGAAGATTCCGAAGCTTTAGATAAAACTTAACCTGTTCGAAATAAATCTCAATAATCTTATGTTTTGAAAAAAAAAAATGCAGTCTAGTTATGCATGGACCGCATATGAAAAACTCGTAAACATTTTTCCAATCTTTTTGACTTTCTTTTTTTGTTTTTGCTTTTAAGTTTTACGATCCGTCGCTCATAAATTTATATATTTTGATATGGTGCTAAAAAATATAGAAATAATTTAAGCAGAATGTTAACCGAACTTATGGCTCTTTGAGTATTTTGTGTATTGTTGCACATTTGAAAATGTACGATTCCATTAGATATACAGATACATAGACGTGTACGCAAACGCATGCACAAACACAGGCACGACATCAACTTTATTATTGTTTCCTTCGTTGTCTCACTTTGTGCCTCTCCTTGAAACAGAAGTGATTGAACTCATTTATGGCGTTCTGAATTCAGTTTGAGTTATTTTTTCTTTACATATTCTTACTCTTCGCTGCACTATTACCCGGTCGCGTATCATTTCATTTTCTGTTTATGATGGATAACATGTGTTTTAAAATGCAAAGCAATAACTTAGTTTACGATCTTGGCTATAAGTGTACTGTGTATATGATTCTCCTTTTTTCCGCTCCTACCTCCTCTTCATCATCTTGCTTTTTGTCCCGATTCATTGACTAGATTATGCTTAGGAGAGTGCCATTGGTGCGGACAAGTGATAGATTTTTTATATCCTAGCAACTTTTTTACATTAATTTTATTAACCTAAGTGTACAATGGCGCACCGTACCGATTCTTTCTTCTATTGATGTCTAAAATTGGGCAATAAAGTTAAAATCAAAATATTGTGTATATTGCGTATACATTTGGTCGATTTGGGTGTGCATTGCGCCAAAAAAATGGAAAAATATTAAACTTGTAATTGCGTTTGGAACATGTAAAATCGAATGCATGAAAGACTCTATATGTGTTCTGCATCACTCGGTCGTGTGCCACCTATTATCGCAAATTCTACGATCAAACAAATTTTTTTATTTCATTACTACAATCCAACTTTAAGGCTTCACCAAAAAACTTGAATTCTAACAGAGCAATACTTTTTTCGAAAAGTGTGATATGGGAGGGGACCCAGAAAATAGACCGGAACAAATTTATATATAAGCGCGCTATTCTAAATTAGTTTTTATCACAATGTACTTGCGGTGCTGTTAATTTGTTGTTAATCAAATACAGTGAAGCAACAAACACTCACAATAACAAAATATTCCGTAATAAAGACGTAAGAGATCACAGTTTATTTTTAGCAAGAAACTCGAATTTTTGCTCAAGAAATTTATTACTTAATTTCAGGTCTGCCAGCATTCTGCAAGCTTGCCAACTTTTTGCACTCTAAATACAACTTAACAGAGTTACCATTATTCTTAAAGCTATTATTATTCCCCACGTACTACAAGTTCGACTCTTTCTGCTGCATAAAGAGTTGCATTTTATATTATGTGGAAGCGAGTTCTTTCAAACTGGAGGGGAATTGCTTTTTGTATTATAACAGAGGGATATTAAAAAATGCTTCCATCGCATTCCTATAACGAAACCTATAACGACGCTTATCAGGCGACTGCAATTTTCAATTTTCGAATTGCTAGCCCAACTTATAAGTTCAAGTAGTGGTGGATAAATTGGCATCCTAAAAACTCTCCACCAAAGATAAATATTTTGTTTGAAAAGGGAAAGAGTTTGTGAAAATCAAATAAAATCGTGATTTTTATTCCGCTTATATCCGCGATAACATACAATTTTGCCATTCTATATGTAAGAGCAAAAACACAATTTTCTCTTAATCAATACCATCTCCTTTAGGTTTCTCTAAGCTAAACTATCATAACTTAGTTGACAAATATTACACTTTATAAAAATGATTCACGCGGAAGTCTTTTCTTCTTACAAGTGACTTTAGAGAAAGAATTATTTAAACGTGATCTAGGTCACTTCTTCAGCATGTTTGTACTTTACAATCAATGCAATGTAATTAAGTAAAGGCGAGGTCTTGCAAACATTTAAGGAAACGAAAACTGTTAAAAGACAGGACTCTTTGAATTCCTTTAATACACAAAACTGTACAAAAGTAAATACATAATGACTTTTAATCACAAATTTAAACTGTTGTCAACATGAATAACAGTAGTTGGTAGGTAAGAATCGCGACTACCCAGTCAGTGTTTGCGGGTTCATATCTCAAGTACGGCAGAGTTTACTTTAATCGTAGCTGTGATGAGTGGTCAGCCATCCACCAGGCTGCGGCCACCACCTTCCTATCTCTTTCTTTCTGACCATCACGATGAATAACGTGATTGGAGCTACGTTTAAAATAATATCTTAATAAAACTTTCACCTACCCAGCATATAACATTGAAAACAAACAGTAAATAGATGCAAAAGTTGTTAGGGTGAACATCGTCGCGCCAATTAATTGCGCAAATATTAAACAAGCTCTCTATATGTGCATTTAGTTTTAATTTTTCTATATATATATATATATATATATATATATATATTTTTAAAAACTTTTTGATTTGCTTATCCTAACCTAACATCAGCTCCAGTTTAGACCAGATATGCTTTACCAGCCAATCAACTTTTTTCTATAAAAACGAAATTTATTTACTTGAAACACACATACAATGACTATAAAAATTCGAAACTTAAGATACAATGTGAGGTTAAGAATCGTTTCACATAGACTTTTTTTGAATGGTTAACTTTGCCTGATTTTATAATCGCTTGCAGGTCGACTTTTGCGAGAAAAACTCTGAAACCGACGAGTTTTTTTTTAATCAAACCCCACGCCCTTTATTGCATGATTTTATTATTTTGTTTTGGACAGAACTTAGACAGAACAATTGCAGCCAGTAAGAGTACGCCCATGGGAGTCCATGGGAGTGGGTTGTAGCACCGTCGCTTTGTTTTTAATAGACTATTAAAAATTTTATTCCGTGATCGATCTTTCGTATAAAGAGTTGAGAAAATTACCATTGACTCAGCGCTTGCCAGGTGCCTATACTTGTTAATCACTTCCCTACTCTGTCCGTTGTTTGTATCTATGACGTGTGATCATTTTGAAAAACGAGAAAATGCTCTTAAAACCCCCAGCCAAAGTATATGGCAAAACGATTTTTTCTGCTTTTAGATACCAACCGCCAAGCAATAATAAGGTACATTCATTTTGGCTAAACGTTTGCAGCGACCAACAGTATGCTTCAAAGACCCTATAAGCTGTATTCACTTTAGATCAGCATTGCAATCAAATCATTGTACACATGCCCGTATGGCATTCTGTGTTCAATCGGTGTGAGTAAACATTAGTAAGCTACGACTACCTTTCCTTTTGGAAGAAAAAAAAACTTTTCTGCTTATTACTCACAAAGTATAGCAAATAAAATTATTATATTACCCGCGCATATTCTATGAGCCATCCTACTGTGTCCACACAAAATTGGAAAAGATCAGTCACGCGCTCCCAATATTATAGTTTATCAAAAATTTCTTTTTTTATCTATCACTCGTAACGCTCAGAACGAAGCTTTACAGACCTCGTGAAGTACATATCTTCGTTACTTGTATAAAATTCATCTAAGCATCTTGATCTATCCCTCAGTCCGTCTGATCGTCTATGTAACATCTCTGGTAAAATTTTCACTCGTTGACAAAAACGACGTCATCGCTTTCAAATGTGGCAAACACGTTGAAAGTTCTTGTTAGCATTGAAAATATACCAAAGCAGTCAAAGGACACACCTACAGCGCAACATAAACTGATAACACCCCTTACTTTTTGCACATTATTCATAAACTACACACACGGGCATCCGATAGTACGGAGTAGAAAAGTTTACTTTCCCTTTTTCTATCGTTTATCAGGATCAAGGTGTCGGGTACAAAAAATTCGGTCACAGCAGAATATAATTTTCTTAGTTGTTCTTATATAGCGTCATTATAACAATAAAAAAGATTAATTTGGCATATTCGTAGCCAAGAAATGAAGCAAAAAACTTATTAGGTGCGGCCAAAGACTAAAACAAAACCCAGGTGTGTACCGTTCATGACTATAATTTTTAACACACTAACACTCATGTCCAACACAGACCAACAAAAGCACGTAAAGTTGAAATTAACGCGTGCCAAAACATATAAAAACCTCAAATATGTATATATATATATATATATATATATATATATATACATATATATATATATATACATATATATTTGGAAATTTTTTGTTGTCATACAAAATAAAATTACTAACCAAAACCAAATACCAATACAAAAAAGTTTTTCACCCAGAAAAGAAAAAAGCTCTTAAATTAAATTAAAAAATAAAAAATGAGCTTTGATTCAATATCTGATAGTCAATAATTAAGATTCTCTGTTATATGATATCTTTAGTGGTTTTCGTTTTTTAAAATGAGACAACGGTTGTGTGTTTACGTCTGTTCAATGGCGCATTATAATAAGTAGGTCTACTTGCATTCCTTCTCATGGTCATATTCACTCTACAAACATTAAAAATTCCACATTTAAGGTTTGTCTATATGATAAACTATTGCCGATGACCAATTGTTTTAACGAAAGTTAATCGTACGTGACTTCTATTTCATCTTTATATCGAGAGACGTTCGCATTGAATATCGATGAAAGTTTCCACCATCACCACTGATATAACATCAAGCATTGCTATTCTCTTACTAAAACCAGACCAGTAATAAATGCAGCTCATTGATTTAATCAGCGATAGTGTTATCCTAAATCCAATATAGTTTTCCATTATTTCAACCACTCAACGTGTAAGTGTTTATCCGGATATCGATATCTTTTGCAAACTTATTCCGTAATATGTATTTGATATTCTTCTCTATTTTATTGTATGTATGTACATTTTAATATTTTTATCTGTTATAAGAGTCCGCATTGCAAGGCAACTACTTTTGTTAAAGAATTCATTTTTCATTCTATCAATCATATTAGATCGCTTCGTTGTCTATCGGTGGATAGCTTTCCAATAGAAAATTTTGCCTCACCACTAGTACATGACAATAACATTAATACGACAGCGCTCCACTCCATTACTCCATTATAGAAAGTAAAAATATAATGGTCTATGGTAAGATAATATTGTAAGGCATGCACTTGTTACGTGCGTTGTAAAAATAAACCCGGCATCAATTTACAAGCATTTTAATTTTAATAACGATTTTCGATCAATGCTTTGTGGTTAGAATCGGAATTTGTATAAATTGATAAGCACGCGTCGAATCGCTTTAGTGCTTTACAAATATTTTATGAACTTAAACATGACGGACGCTAACGATGGGATGTGGCCCAAATATCATATTCGTTCCTCTCTAACAATATAACTGCGTATCCCTTTACATCTAATTACAATACTCATGCCTTTTGCGTATATCACTTAAACAACTTACCGGAAAACTCATATCAATATCATCGCTATTTGTTCGTAACCATTGAACTACTTTTTAATTTCCCTTTTGTTAATTAATACATTAACCTATACCAATAACCTAACACACACGATGAAAATAACGCTGAATGTATAAAATTCTTATCTTTTTGCCAAAAGATTAATAAACGAAAAAACGAAGCAGAAACATTCAATAAATTACGTATGTGCTGCTGCTGCTGTTGCTTTCGAGTAACGCAGTAGAGCAAAGTCCGATTGGCAGCAAAACAAGGCCGGTGGTCTCACCCTCGTTATCGTTGCCCGTCAACAACACTCTCCCTCTCGTTTATTCGTTGGCAATCATTCTTAAAATAAAAATTTATTACATCTGCACTCCAACGTACAGCATTAAAATAAACTAATTATTAAATTTATAAATGCACATATATTTTATATAAAATATATTTTTTATATTTGCTTACAAACTAATTGACCGAATTATTAATTGTTGTTAAGTTTATGTAAATTATTTAATTTCATTAGCATGCATTCAAAAATTAGTTCATTTTCTGTATTTTAATTATTTTATATTACATATAAGATTACATTCAGCTTAGATCAAATATTTTCGCGAACACAATTTAAATGTGCCGATGTGATGACATTGTTGCAAGTTTCTATGGAAATAAATGCCTCTACATTTCAACTCTTCTGGCCGATATGAATTTGCAAACCCCATTAAATTCGGTATATTTTCACATCACTAGTAACGAGAGAGAGAGATACTTCTACTATTCCATTATCTACTATTAATAAGCATCTCTGATATGTGGCTTTTTAATATTGGTATCCTCATTACGATTATGCAGGATTCATGCGCAACAATATGATGCGAATTTCAAAAATTCTTAATTGTCTACATTAAGGTTGACTTTACAATATTATGCATGCGAGAATCTTTGCATTGCATCATGCGATAATTTTCTAGCTTTTTGATATTGAAATAATCCCAACAGTGTTTCAGCTGTCTATTCAACTCCCATGAGATCAGATATATTCGATAGAAAAACAAAAACTTGGTATGTGCTTCCTTGCAGTTCGATTGCCGAGGAAGAGAATGATGTTATGTTGAAAAAACTTCGCAATTGTGAAAGTAATATATCTTGGCTCTTACAAATGGATTAATCCGTCAATTATTGTGATTGTGTGTTGGTAACTAAACAGCATTGGCTTACTTTGCCTACTTCAGGGATAAAATGCTTTTTTAGAGATACGTTGATACCTAAGTTAGAAGCAATATAGATATTATCAGTCGATACTCAGACGAATAGCAATAACTTGAAAATGGAAAGCAAGTGAAAGTTGAAATGCGCAGAAGCTAATTATAGAATGACCCACCGTCAACCTGATTACATTTGTAGTTTAAGAATCTTAATAATTATATGAGATATACTTTGAGTTGTTTTAGACTTCAGGCAATTCTCAGAAAAGCCAGCACTTAAAACTCAAACTCTGTTGACTGATGTAACTTAGGTAAAAATTGAGGCACCTTAGAGTTAAAATATCGAATGCATTGATAAAATGCTAAAAAAAATGTACGCGTTGATAAGCCAAGACTGACAGATTGTGCAACGTCAATCCTATTCATTTGCCATCCGCAGACAACATGCACACACACACACACACACACGGTAACTAAAGAATTGTGCTCAAAATACACTTTTAATAGTTGGAATTGTTCTGGTTATGGAGGAAAATATGGACCGATATTTAACAAACAATTTAATTTATAACAACGCAAGTTATATAACATTTTTTTTCCAATGTCTCGTGCTATTAATTTCACGCGTGTACGCACACACATGCTAGATAAAGTTATTCAAAATTAAACCATAAATCTCTAACGTATTAACTGATTTTATATATATGACGCGATACGATATTGACCGGACATTTAATTACCGTACTATTAAAAAATTACTTCATTAGTGTGGTAGTAAAAAGTGTATACACACATCATATAGTATAATAATTAAAAAATAATACACATATGTGGTAATATCTGTTAAACATTTTAATTTATTGTAGACAGAACTCATAATTAATTAATATATTTATCGTTTGTTTATGAAACATTTATGGCTTCAAGGAGATGAAGAAACCATTGAAATATATTTGAGAAAATGTTTTGATCATTTTATTTATTTTAAATTTCGCGATAAACGATACAGAAATATTTAGTTTAATTTAGGTTTAGGGTATAATTAAAAAAAATAATAATGAGCTTTCATTGGATAGTTAATTAGTACATCAATCCAGAAGTTAAATCTGTGTAATCGGGCAAGCCTGAACCTTAAATATCTAACTGTTTTCCAATAAAATATCAAAAAGATTGATGCCAAACTTTTTAATTTTTCTTAAGAGATTCTAGACGAAGCAGGATTCAGACAATAGACCAACGTAATCAAAATCTATAACACTAAACGTAAAAGTCATCAGAATTCTGCGTCAACTTTTGGTATAAAATCTAAAAAAAATATAAAATTTCGTTTCAATATAACGATTTACTTTTGGTAAGAATGAAAGTATGAGAGATGGGTTGAAAAATGATTCCATTCCATGAACATTTTCTAAATTGATTTATTATCGCAGTCGAAAGGCTGCGTAAGCCTTATAAGCGTGTAAAAAATACGCCAGACTACCAAGATCATGTCGTATATCAAAATATCTCGAAATATGCGATCTCTAGGTTGAACACAAAAATACATGGACATATAATAGAGACGTATAGGTAAACATGATAGATAAGCTTTAAATCGATTTAAAAAGCGACTATGAATTAATTCACGTAATGACATACTACTACTATATCTACGCTAATAAACTTGTTCGGAATATTGCACACATCCACATTAACTTCCACCGTATTATAACTGGCTTAGAGTGTTAAAATCGAAAATACACAAATTTAAATGTATATATACTGATTTTATTGAAAATATATATATAAACCTTTATCATAAATGTCGCTAAAAAATCACTCTGCTTCTTAACCACAAATGATTATATAAGAATTAATTTTTGTGTTTTTTTTTTTTCATATACACATATATATTCTAGACCATTAATTACCATAAATTATTAATGTATGGTTTTGTACTTTGTTATTGTTGTTTAAATCTTTTTTTTCTTTTTGGTTTATAAACCCCATAAAAAGGTTGGTTATATAAAACAATATAATCTATAAATAAAATGCTACGTAGACATGTAGAAAACTCTTATCAAAGCTTTCGTATAGACACACGCATATATAAATCGGCGTGTGAATGTCTGCATTGATTTAGATAGAGAAAATTGTGCAAATGTGTAGATGTAGAAAATTTTAAACTCGATGTCCATCATAAATAACCGCATTTGCAATAAAGGCTACATCATCAAATTTCAACCATATTCGCCATGAAAACCACAAAATACCATTTGCTTGGACAGCACACACTAACCAACCTACTATTGAAAGTATGGTTATATATACATACATATATATGTATAGATATATATATCTATATATATGTGTACATACGAATCGGTGTAGATAAGCTAAAACATAATACGGCGACGACGAAGAAGATTGAACAAAGGCAAGCAACAAACAAGAGAAATGCCTGCCGCCAATAAAGATAAATGATAAAGGGAAGTATAATAACTGTATATATATATATATATATATATATATTTATATATAAGTACATATACATATATATATTCATATTTGTGTATAAATTGTATTTATGTATATAGAACGTGGTTACATGTATATATATATATATATATATATATAAATATGTATATAACAATAGTGCAGGTATAAGTAATTGTCTGCTTATCAAACCATTATTATCGATGGCAGGGGTAGACAGTATTTAGCTTTCAATATCTCATGAATAAGAAATCTTCCATGCACAATATATGCTTATCGATTATATAATTATATTAGAAATATATATTTAACACTAGAACTACCGAGGACGTGAACTTGATGCATTTCGAACTTACAAAAAAACGCATTACACTTGTAATGCTTCTAAGGATTATTTTCAATGTCCCGTAGGGAAACATATCCTAAAATGAAATTAAAGAAAATTAAGGATTAGTGGCACAGACGAAAGCAATTTTGCGTTTAATTTTATTAAATATACTGGGCATTTAAGGCATTATTGTTGGTTTATAATTGCAGCATGAAGGGTTTACGTGAATTGAAAAAATTTATCATTTTTAGGCTAATGTAAAGCTAGGTCCCGCAAATTTAGTTGCGACCAGGCGCATTTCGCTATACATACGTTTGCCTCTCTTGTCCCGTGATCAAGATCGCTGTAATCATGCGGCAACAGAACTATACATGGTACTGGCGGTGAACACATAGCTCTGGAACATGGCCTCATGGATGTATTGACCCATTGATCGTAGATAAGACTGGGAGTCCGACTGCCGCCATCATGCTTCCACTAATGAATTTATTTTGTCTCTTCCGAAAAAGCGATTCCAAAGGATCAGCAATATATACATTTGGCATGTAGTTTTCAACTTTTGCTTTCGGACATGTTTTAAGTATCTTTTAACTGTGTCATTAAAAACGCCTAAGCAAGAGGGCGTTCGTAGATTGGATATTAATGAACAAATGAATGATACGGATACTAAGGTATCATCTCGTCTCTCTTCTTCTATCGTTTACAATTGTGTGTCCATATATTATTATAACTATTTACTTATTAAATATCTTAATGCTTAATTAAATTGTTTTTTTACACTTATCTCATACTGGGAAAAGCCAGCCGCTAACTACCAAAACTAGTAAAATTACATACTCACTTAGCAGAATGATAAAACGAAACAAAATACTTTACGCAAATATTTACAACACATTTTTTGCATACCAACCAGCATAGCAGCCCATCATCATCATTATCAACCACATGACTATGATAAAAGAGCAAAGTAAAAAACGGAGAAAAAATGACTCAGTTTATGTGACCGTAAATAAAGATTTCATTTTCAACAAATGCTTTTTAGACACCTAGATTATGCAAACAAGGGTACCGTACACATGCACGCCTTAGACATGCATTTACACATATTACACATGCATAAGTATTACATATATATTCCATATATTACATGCATACATAATAGATATTTTACTTACATATATGCACACAAATATATATAATCATATATTTGGCAAATATATAAATATACGTATGTGTGTGTATATATGTATATATAAAAGATCACTCAATAAGTTCGTAGGATGCAATGTAGACCCATACGATTAATTTGGTGACTCTACTTTTTTAGTTTTCAAAACAATGGAAAATCTCGATTTCGCCCATCAATAAAGCATTTTAAACGCGGCCGTTAAAATATCGCCAATCCTGAACGCTCTGGTGGCTTAAAATCGGCTGTGGTTTCAGCAAATATAAAAAGGTACCCAATATAGTTTTGGACGACTGAAGAGTGAGGTTGCATGAGGTAGCTCAAACCGTAATTTGCAAGTGCATGAGATAGCTAATATCTTAATCCTATCAGGACATTTTGCCCATGAGAAAGTTCTCTACGAAGTGGATACGACGTTTGTTCAATTTTGATCAAAAACAACGTGTTAGGAGCTATGTAGGCTCAATAACAAGGATTTATTTGTTGCGATATGGATGTAATATGGATTCACAACTGCACGCCAGAGTCAAATTGACAGTCGGGCGAGTGGATAACAATCGGCGAAGGTCGTTGTGGATTGGCAAGGTTGTGAATTTTGGAATGCGCGATAATATGCGATATAATATTCAACGACTCTCTGAAAAACGGACAAACGATCAATAGCAAATATTGAATAGCATTATTGGTGCGTTTCAATGATCAAATTGCAAATAAAGTCCTCTCAAATCCTACGAAGTAACTGAGTGCTATATTATATAGGTGTATATATATACGAATATGTCTGCACATGTACGAATATTAAAACTTACTTATTTGTATATTGTTTGCCCTCTTTGCGTGGCTTTACTGACAAGCAAGCATACACAGATGGATTAACTGCTGCCAGCTTTAGAATAATATACATTTCATATGTGTGCTTGTTCCGCTAACGAAGACAAAATTTTCGCTTATGCGTTTGCGGAGTATTGTATTATTTTACAGGCAGAGGCAAAAGAATATGTAAATGTCTGTGCGCACACACAGAACGCTACGAATATGTTGTAATTGTTGTACTCATCAACAGATCTTTTTTAACTAACCGATAGAACTAACTCAAGAGAAGTAACGTTTATTAAATTCAAGCAATCTCTGAGACCCAAGTAGTTTCCATATATGAACAAATCCTCATTGCATTAAGCATGAGCCAAAACTTAAGCCTAATACTTGTGAGCAAGTTACTTGACGCTTTATGTTAATGCAAAGCCATTATATTTGGATTAAAGATGCAAAAGTAATGGTTCAATTTAACTTAGATATAACTTTTGGTAAATATTTTTAGATAAGTCGACAATGCACGAGATCAAGCACTCTACATATTCAAAATTTTATTGTTTTCATCTTTAAGCATTATTATTATCAATTTTTCGAGTGAGACGCCAACAACAATAGTGAATCCATGACAAGTAAAGTTTTTCGTATAATGAAAAATTACTGTTTAGGGATTAATTTATGCTGGGCATGTTTAAGCACACTTACATACATGCAATGTGCATATATGCATTACTTATAACAAAAAAGAAAAAACAAAACAAAAAAAAAAAAACAGTAATAATAGATTAAACAACAAAGTCCAAAGTCTACTGCAAATGCCTAATTAAATAATTTTACAATAGGCCTAACAAACAAATACGGAAACATATAAAAACTTATAATACCTCTACACACTAATTTGCATACGTGCATATATACGTATGAGATAAATGTGTAAGTGAACGTGCGTACTTATGTTTATAGTGCTACGTTTGCTGTCATAACGATGGTAAAAACATGCATATAGATAGATACCTATATATAGATACCTATATATATAATTTATATATAGAGTAATACTTAGCAACTATTGGCAATAAAATGCTATGGTTGTTGTTCTTGTATTATTCACATAAACAATACATAAACATGACATATAACTTGGCTTCCTATTCCCTCTTTTTAGCCTCTTATAAAGCTTGTAATTATATTCTCACCCATCAGCAGCAGCAAAAGCATACACACGCATATAACATTTTGTAACATAAACTCTCTCGAGTGTATCTGCATATGATTATAAGTGAAAAACTTATACATCATAAACGCAAATACATACGTAAATATGTAAAACACAAATTTTATGAAAATATTTAACAGCAATAACATAAAAACATCAGCACAACAATATATTGTTAACGATGCTTATGCAGTAACTCATATAATTTACATAAAAATTCATGCAAAAAATAATATAAAAAGTTTAATTTTGTATGCGTGTAGGCGTTTGTGAATGTATGTACATTTATTAGATTAGAATCGTCCAGAGTCCACATGAATGCATCTTTATTAGCAAGAACGTCTTATATATATATATATATATATAATAAGTAATATATATATATAATAAGTAAACACTTAAAATAATTTTCATTTAAAACAACTCACTTAATTTTTATGATAACAATAGTACGCACAGAAATCAGAGAACTTATTATATAGACAGAGAGAGAGATTGAAGAAGCCGTTAATGGTGAATGTAATATTTGATCGTAAATGAAAACAATTTAAGTCTAGCACTAAACTGAATATACGACTCTATGAAATATATTCGAACCATATGTACGAATATTCTTCGAAGCATTCTTTCAATGAATACCTATTTATGAAGGTCCGTAAACAGATCCATCCTTCAAGAATGTTATAAAGGAAGTATAAGACCCAAAAATCAGTTAATCAAAGGAGCTAACACCAAACTTCTCGCCTTCACTTTCCGCAATAACTTGTAAAGGGATTATGGCAGCGCTGGTAGTAATTCTGTAACGTTAGGAGTTCACATTCTCTTTTATTCTACTTCATAATTTACAGTTTCTACTAGCCCACGATTTTATGGAGGTTTCGTGAGTTTAAGTTTTGGGACATAGAGGACGCAAGCAATTTGAAAAACTTATAACTTCATGTGTACGTGAAAAATGGATCAATTAATAAATTCTTGCCAATTTCTTAAAAATTGAAAGTTTACTTAAAAAAAAGTTTCACAAGATATTTTACTTAAAATATTGCCTATGCCTAGCCACAACTTTTATCATTTTTCATAACTATTGGTCTTTTGAGGCTATCTCCGAGAGACTCCACGTTTTTAAGATTGCTATAGGAATGGAAGAACAAGAAGTGGTTGGTTGAAAATAGTGCCAATCGGAACGCGAATATAGTGGAGAGTGCAGCATATCTCAGTTTAGCACTGATAACGTCTCGAATCGTAGGCGAATTCATCCAAATTTGGTTCACCTAATTTTGCTATCAAATTAGTCTTGAGATCATAAAGACTTATGTACCATAAAAGCCCTTATGTGTGATGGGACACAAAAAATTGACCTATGGGTCAATAGAGGAATAGAGGAAATTTTTAGTATTTAAAATTTGGGTTTTTTTAGAGGAATGCTTATGTGGGTGGTGGCTTCGAAAAATTGCCCCATCCGATTAAAATTTTCCACATCAATTGTGTGTAAATGTGAAATGTAAAATACTATTACTCAGCGAGTTTAGTGATGACCGCCATTTTTCATATAACGACCTTTCCACATAAAACCTTGTATGGGAAGTTGTCGAGAAAGTAGTCCGATCTAACCCATATTAAATAGGTTTCATTTTTAAAGCAAAACGACGTCAGGCAGACAGGCGGACGGACAAACATGTTCAAATCAAATCAGAAAATAATTTCAATCGCTTGATATAGTAAAAGTTCTGTCTACCTTAAGTTCCACTGAATGCTACAGACGTTCGCATAAACTCAATCCATCTTGTATAACACATGGTGCATGTAGATAAAGCTTTCTAATTCCCAAATTTTACAAATATAAATGTTACAAATACTATTAATTTTGTAAAGTGCATACAAAAAACATATAAGAACATTATAGGAGGCGACGGCCAATCATTAAATACCCTACACCACCCTCAGTTATTCATATAATTCCTTCTCAAAATAAGGCTTTATGTGTGAAATGGTCCAAAAAGTTGTCCGATATTTTCACTAGCATTCGTTATTGGGCCAAAACAAGTCGGTGTGCCAAACGCCGCCAAAATCTCTCGACAAATGCGGCCTGCAGACTGAACAAAGGAAAGAAAACAACAAGACGACCAGACAAGCTGAGATTGATTCAGAAAGTGATTCTGAAGCGATCGCTATAATAAAAGTTAGCCTATCTCGAGTCGTTCTGGGTGTAGTATACATCTGTACAAAATAAAAATTTATCCTTGTACGGTTTGCAAATCTTACAAAATACCGCTTTATATAGAAATAGTTTTAATCAGTAAAAGATTCCAAACCGATTCTAATTATGAATGTGAGAATACCCGTGATGTTGACAAAAGGAAATATTTATGAAATATTTCGTCCAACAATGATCTCAATTGGTTTGTAAATATCTTTTATGACAAATAAAAAATGAATGTACTTTAAAAATAGTTTGCGAGATTCCCTCCAAACTTGGTGTAGCTAAAAGCCATTCACCATTACAATCACCAGATGTGTATGGTGTATCGAGGCACTGCAGCACTTTGTGTTCAGCTAATTATGTACTTTATCGTAATATTACGAGAGAAACGCACAGATGTACTTGTGCGCATTTCATGGAGTCATCGAAAAAGTTATTGGACGGGAAATGACAAATACCTCCACTGATGTTTATGACGGATAAAAGAAGCGACTGTTGTTAACTTTAACAAACCATCGATTATCTTTTAAAAAACCACCAAAAGAAAAATACATTTACTCTCAGAAATCCACGGGCAAACTTGAACACAGGATTGAAAAGTGTTCATCGGCCAACAACCGTAACAAAAAATAAATAACTTTCGTATAAAACTATTAACAAAAAAGTGAATAACAGAACGAAACTGAAGTACAGAATACTATATCGAAAAGTGTAAACTTTTATTTACTTTTAGTTAAGTTTTCATTTAATTTTAAATCAAAAACAGTTAAGAGCAATATTGTCTGGTCGTTTCATTTGTAACAGTCAGACGCACACTTCGAGTCGACAGAGCAAGCTGCTTAAGACAATATATAACGTAGATAATTAAGAATTTTTTACAAATATATAAAGAAAGAGGACCTAATGGAACGGACTGCAGTTATTTCCCCCAATTATGAAATAAGTAAACATTTATCACATGCCTTGAAGTATTTATTATGCATTTAAGTGTAACCTGCATATAATTCACATACGACGAAGTTCTCCTTTAGTTGTTTAGTTGTACACTATTGGGGCGTCGAATAAAGTGCACTAAGGTGGGTATTTAAGATGTGCTGCAAGCCAAAACTTTAGTTTTTAGTATTTTTCGGGCAAAGTAATGCAAGTTTTTCGCTAACATCTTTTTGCCACATTTTCTTATTCGGCAACTTTTTTTCTTCCTTGGCTCTCGCATTCATTTGTTCTAGAAAGTCCGTCCATCATTACTTTCTTTTTGTTCCTAGTTTTATTTGAGGAATGAATAAAAGGATGTTTTCACTCGTTGACTTTTCTCTTTCTGCTTATTCTACTTACTTTTCAGTTTAACTTTCCACCAACAATAACAGCAAGAGTACGAAAAACTCTTTAAAAGTTTTTATATATATCTTCTTTCTTTTCTTTTTTTTTTGTTTTTTGGAACTCTCTCGCCGAAAAAAAGATGTTTAAGAATGCGACTGAGAAAAATAAAGAAAAAAACAAAAAGTTTCACAAAAATAATGAGATTGTAGTAATTTTGCAAAAGAAAAAATTTTGATATTACTTCACTACAGCAAGCGCACACATACATATATATATATATATATATATATATATATACTGATGCATCCACAACATTGAGAGCCCACATTCATCATGTTCTTACATGTAATAAATTTTTGGTTTCTTACTCATTGCCACTGCTTGTTGAACGTATGTTCATATAAAATTTTTGTGCAAGCATACATATGTGTATTTAACTATAGTTATTGCTATTAAGTATTTTCTTTCTATTCCACCTCTACTCTTCTTTTTATCAGAACGCCTCTATTCGCGTTTCTGTAAAAAAAGACAGTATTACAGACAGGTATGGCGGATGTTACGGTTCATCATATAAACTAATGGAATGTAAAATAGGAATGAAAACGAAATTGAAACAAAAAGTAGATTTCTTACACCGTTCAAGTTCTCTAGACATACAGTACGATTTCGACCATATTGTTATATTCAAGCATCAGCAACCGACTAAGACACTTTTGAAGACGAACTTTTTTTATTACGAACTCGTAATTCTGTACTAATTTAGGATATTGAAGCTCAAAATGTTTTCTTCCTTTTTAAGAAAACCAAGGCATTTTACGTACTGCTATCTTCCGAAATGTCTACGCTATGCTAATCCAGTCAATAAAAGTCAGAAAAGTTTCGACTTCAACTCAATGTATTCTCCCTCCCTCCCTCTGCCGCTGTTATCTTTTCCGAAATTCGCACGTATGGTACATCTAACCATACATAGATTCTTTATTCATTTAGTTTCGGCTAAGCATCTTCCTTTAATATCTGCTTGCAACCATCGTTATTATCAACGATTCTTTCCTTTCTATAAGAAAGTCAGTAGTGGCGCATTTAAACATTACTTAAGCTTTCATCAATTTCGCATTAAAAAGAAAACTTTTTTTCCCTTAACAGCTCGACCATAATCTATCTACAGCTAAGGGAATATTATAATAACAGCCGCCGACGCGGCAACCAGGCGTAGAAAGTGTAAATTTTGTATATACACATATATATTTAACCCAAAAGTGCATCAGGATTAGTACAAAAAGTTCATACATACATATATATATATATATATATATTATACTAAGAGTTTTTCCTTATTTTCAATATACTTATGCACATAACAGATGAATTTCCAATTTCGAATATTTTGTCGGTTGTTTACAACTTTTTTCATCACATGTACATTTTTTCGGTTACTTGCTTATTGAACTTTTCAAAATTGTTTTTTTTTTTTCCTTTTTCATTTACAACGTCTTAGCAAATATGTGCAGATCTTACTAATCCAAGAAGTTTATTTATCATCTCTTAGTGCAAATAATTTTTACGTATGTGGCCTGTTATTAGGAAGTAGTTTTAGACGCTCAATCGACATTTGTAGATGAAAGCTAAAATCAAATTCTAGAGAAGATATTATAATGGAGAAACAACGAGAGAAAGCCGATATCAATGATTCCAATTTGTGTTTGTTATATTCATCATCAAAAGATGAGTGTAGGGTATACCGGATTCGATTTGATTGGTACTAAAGGTTTTATGCGAGGCGAACATAGCAAAAATGCTTCAACCACATTTAGCACGTTAGGGTTATTTATAAATCGAGCGTGCCTCGATGTCTAGTCCATCCAATATGAGGAAGTGCCGAATATTTTACAGACATAAAAAATAGGTGCTTCTACAGGCCTGATTCCATTCTTACATTATCCGCAATACACAACACAACAAGAGAGCTGCTTAAGCTTTTTGTTTTAACGGGATGCAAGGAGTTAAGCTTCTAGCGTTAATGCGACTCTTACACTCACGTCTAGAAATACTCCTCACGGAACTACCGTTAAGTGTTACGTCGAAAAAATCGTTTGAACGTTAGCCCAAATCGTCTATCGCATTGTTACGTAAGTCCTTGCAAGTGTTCCTCCCCACTCCGCTTAGTCATTATTACATTACTCATGCTTTTTTGTAGCACCCGGATTTTGGAAATGTTACAATCTGATATATCGTAAGACACACCATTGTTGTGATGTTCTACTGAACTTATTAGAATAACTTCCAGAGGAGCAGCTAACTCCCTCATATCGTCAACTGGCCTGCAATTAATCCGACTGAGCACCCTGGTACCCGTCGTTTCCCTCTATATTTTCTGCGTGCTTCGTCACACATAAAAGAGCTGATGTAAGATCCATCAAGCCCTTCGTTGTGCTTTGCAAGTACGGAGGAATCACATCTTTGGAGAGGTCCGCTCGCTAAAAACAAACAACAAAAAACTTGTTTAAATAGCCACCGTTTATATCAGCGCCATGTCAAGCCGTTGGCCTGTGTAACTAATATCACTGAAAGGTCTACTCGGCGAAAGGAATTTTGTTGCTCTCGATATCTCCAACTTAAGCGACAGATGTTTCTAGGTGCTTTACGTGGATGCACAGCCGTGAACGCCTAATCCGATGGTGCCCAGTGCCACACGAAGTGTGACAATGAAGAACTCAGCGCCTCAAGGTAGATTAGTCCCCGAATGCGATACGCATATCGGCTCTCACCCTTGAGAGCGTGCACCAGCAACGTAAAGAGCACCCGCTCACATACCATAGTGCCCGCCCGTGTAATGGACATTCCTTGAGTCGCTAGTCAAATATAAAAAACTAAAGCAGAGAACAAACGAAAACTTAACTAAAAGATGAACAAGAAATCTTCTTGCCACAGTTTTGTGTGACTGCATAGAAGTTTGTGGCGTTTAGGAATATTCGAAGTTCTTACACATTGGAACGTTAAGTGTGTATGTAGTGCTGTTTTTATAAAATACTGTTGTTGTTTGATGTTATGGTATAGATACAAACGCTTAATAACTAGCGCTATCTGAAAATATAGACCACGTTCTCTGAGCTCAAGAGAAAGCCTTTGACCTATAGAACCCCATTACAAATAACAACCTGCTCTTGAATGAATGAACTGAAATGAACAACAATGCTGAATCAAATCGTATCCTTCATTTACAACATATGTATGAGACATGTATCTACTTAGGGCTTTATTTCTCCTCTCCCGTCTTTTCATAAGACATCCTATAACTTAACATTGCCCATACTGTTTAAAATTCTTAATTATAGCATATTGCAGCTGTTTAAGTTGGGTTCAGTGAGTGAATGAAAAAGTAAGGCGTGGTAGAACGTCGGAAATGAATTGAGTGGTTTGATACTTCGTATCTAGAAATTTTTAATTAAAACTTGGAATATTTTTATACGCTTGTTATTGAGTTGCAACACAAAGTTCCAGTTAATTTTTTTTCTTTTAAAATCAAATGTTTCACCATAATCTCATTTGGATACATCGCTATGCACTTACATAAATGTGTACACTTTTATAAAAGCTATTCATCACTGTATCATAACTCCAATTGCCGATGGTGTGGCAAGTCTACACGTGTGTGCGTTTGTGTTTGCCTTTGGCATTTCGATAACGCGCACACATCCTACGAATTGCAATCGAATGTTACTTTTTGTCTTTTGCACTTTTTTGGTTTTTGTTTTTTTCTATTTTTTTTTTTTTTTTTTTTTTTTGTCAACTTAAAATATATGTTTTTGGATGCTTTTGTTTCTATTTTGGCAAAAGTTGTTGAGTCAGTGAATTAACACAGGGAGTGGATAGGAGGTAATGGGAAAAAGACTTGTGTTGG
The DNA here is from genome assembly GCA_001077435.1 of Glossina morsitans morsitans. Taxonomy (NCBI): domain Eukaryota; kingdom Metazoa; phylum Arthropoda; class Insecta; order Diptera; family Glossinidae; genus Glossina; species Glossina morsitans. Next base: position 79,921 of record CCAG010007946.1, read on the forward strand.
TGGGAATTGAGGGAAAATAGTTTTCATTTTGAAAATTTCGTAAAAGTGCAGAAAACTTTTGCCGACGAGCATGTACGTAAAGGAATTTTTCTCCTTAATGGTAAAACTTAATTGAATTTCTGTAGTTTTTCACTTATTTACGTCATCTTTTCACCCACATCAACATTACACAAATATATATATATATATATATATATATAGTCACTTATCGGTGTACATATGTGCATGGAAATTCATTTGTGAAAATTGGGAAATTCCTTTCAACATTTCTTAAGTTTACTTCAATTTTTATCCCCTTTTTGTTCTTTTCTTGGGCCGCCCAAAAGTTTAAATACATTTATTTTAATTTGCAAAATTTTCAATGAAATTAACTTGAAAAATTTGTATTTAAATAGAAAATAAAAGATCCTTTCATACTCTTTGTTGTACAACTTCGATATGTATACATCTAAGTATACATATATATATATATATATATATATACATATGTATATATAAAATTAAGGTTCCGCTTCCATGTGGCCGACAAAGGCGAGTGCGAAAAAAATTTAACTTAGACAATAGTTTCGCTGAACAGCTCGGTACGTTTACCTCACTTGCGTTACAAGTGCGCAAAGGAAGGGTTCGAACTGCTTTTCGATTACCGAAAGGGAGAGAAGAGAGTTGAAAACATTTATTCGACGTCAAACAGGAGATTAATTATGCCATCTGTCAATTGTCTGTTCCGGAGCACGACAGATTTAAAATTGATCTTCTGAATGAGGTTTTCCTGATAGGCAGCCACCGCAAGTGAAACACGTGATAATCACTCCATAGCTGTTGTATTCTGACATAGGATCATTAGAGACTAAGTTCACCAGTTTAATTTAAAACATGGAAAAACATACACCACCCTACAGTTATTCAAATAACAACGTTTCAAAGTAAAGCGTTTCATAAGAAGTGATTGGAAAAATGGTCCGATCGGAAGCGTTTCCTTGTCCCAAAACAAGTCAGTGTAACAAAATTCATCAAAATAACATAAAAACTGCGACATGTAGGTTAAACACAAAAATATAAAAGCGATCGATCAGCTGGCAAAGAGATGGACAGACAAGCTTAGATCGATTCAAAAAGTGATTTTGAATCGATTGATATAATAAAAGGTGGGTCCCTCATAAGTCCTTGCTTACATCCACACCATCTTAATATACCCATGCATCGCAAGTGGTGTAGGGTATAAAAACGTGCCCCTTCTATTCTTCGATATGAACACAATTAGTCAGCAATTTCATAATTTATTACATTGTTACGGCAAACATACATCTGATATAATGTGTACATGAAAACTGCCTGACTCTGTCGGAAACGAAATTTTCTAAAATGTTGGGAAAATGCCAATCGATCCCAAACGTAATCTAAGGGATGTTAGGGAAATGGGACAATATTTTCCCTACCCAGCTGTGAGACGAATATAATTCCTTGCTTATATAATACATCTGTTGGTTTTCTCTTTCTTAATCCAAGAACAATTAAAAAGCTACGTTTATGACTGTGGCATAAAGCTAATTGAATAATCAACTATTTTTATATGCTGCTAACTGTCGATAAAAGGAAAAAACTTGTTTTATATATATTTGTTCATTTAAGGCGTTTAAATGAATTTATTTATTAATGCTTTTGCATATAGCGTATGTTAATCGCACTTCATTTTATTCATTAATAATAAATCCAAGAAAAAAGAATCGAAATTAAAACATAAACTGTTTACTCGCTTAGAACAATTTATCTTAAACCATTTATATATATATGTATAAAGTTAAATAAAAACTTAAAGGGAAATAAACTGAAGATATGGAAATTCTGAACCGACACGTGCACTAGGCAAGTGGAAATGTAACGGCAACGGCCGTCTTCCACTATTTATCTCATGAAACAAGTTTTAGTAGTCAAGCAGAATAAATAAGTATTCATCTCCTCCGTTATGTTAATATAACGGAGAAGGAATAAGTAAAAAAGAAACGAAAGCAAAACAGTTATGGTATTAGACCAAACGTATGGCAGAAATGTAGGTGCCGTAGTGATACTAAAAAGGACAAATTTTTAACTAATACTTTTTTATGGATGTGCAAGAAAGCATATCGACAAACTATTCGGGTACGTATGCAAAATAATGAAGAAAGAATGAAAGACATTCATGATAAATGAAATAAAGTAACAGAGATAACGTCTGAAATGTAATGAAGACCTGGACACAATGCGTGCGTGGGCATCGTGCACTCATATGTCAAAATTGGAAATAGTTACACCACAAAGGCGTGATATAACAAAATTACTCACGAAAATTTAAAGATAGAAAGCAGTTTAGTCATTACGGACTCCTCTATGTCTCTATTAATGTAAAGAAAACAACTCTGTTCCATTAGCAGCCATGTTGTCCATGTTCTGTTCTCATACATTTGTATGAGCAAAAATTCTGCTAAAGGTTTTTTGATATGACATCACACTGTATCAAGTATTTTCACTTCTGCATTTTAAGCGCATAGAGGACATGATAGGCACATATCCAACAGAGCTCATAGCGAAAGATCAAAGTAGACTCAACACATATTCCTCGTTTTATAATGACAATGGCATTCGTAATAAATACGGTAAGCGGTTGTTTTTAATACACACGGAGGTCTCGGTCTTGTTTTGCAAAAAAAATTATACCAAATAACATCTGTCCATCAGTACATAGCCCCAGAGTCAAGCAGTTAAGAGGCTTGACTGTCAGATCGGCATTAGTGGGCTCCATTCGCCTATCTGAACAATGTTTGTTGTGTGGTTGTCGCAATTGTGGCTCGTTGATCGCACAGGCTATGATCTACTCCCCATTTCTTTCTCCCCTCTTATTTTTGACAATCACCGTTATACGCGGATAGAGCTACATCCCTTGAGTCATTGGTAACCAAAAAAAAAACATTTTGCGACCGGCTGCGAGTATTTGAATTGTTAAGGAATTTTTTGGATTGGGCGAACGTAAGGAAATAATGAGCAACATTCAACTCACGAACAAAGAGCAACTTCCTCACTTGTATCGATTAGAAGCAGATAACCAACTAATTGTTGGCAACGGGACGTCCACATTCATATAGAAGAAGTCAACGTTGACGTAAGCTGTAGATACATCTGAATTATGTATAACGAAGCTATCCTCCTCCTTCTCCTCCTGGAATTAATGCCAACTGAAATGTGTAAAAAAAGAATTAAGCGCATATTCTCTTAGAACGAATGAATACTAATTAACACTCATAATTCATCCAGAGTTGGCGATGATAGGATTCTTCAAGACAGAACAAGCTTATGTACTTATGCATTACATAGGTACTAGGAGATTATGGATAGAAGGAAAGATTGTTCTAGCACGGAGGCTTACTGCAACGAACATAGGAACCATTTACTGGGATTTATATTAAGAATTATTTTAAAATTATGAAACTTGAACTTTTGTCCCTGTACAGCCATGTATCTGTGCGTATATGTAAATGGCAATGCGCATGCATACCTACTTAAGAATGCTTGCTTGGTAAACATTTGATTCAATGTGATATCATATCAAGAAACTCTTAACACACTTTTTATTTAAACAAATATAAGGCGATGTAGGGAATGAAAGCACAAGCAGTCAAATGACTGATAATGTAATAGCACTGCATCTTTTACGTTAACTCAGACGTTCCTATTGATCCAACTTTCTCATATTTGGAAACACTTTTAAACACTCTTTATATCTTACTTGTATCTGTTTATCTGTTTTCACATACAGTCGAACATATATATGGCTTGCATTCATTAGTGCAGAAGTCAATGTCGATGGCAAACTTTTATCTCTGCTGCATATGTTTGCATTGATAAGCAACACGACAGTGTTTACATAAACAAAACGAAATCATATGATTAAAATTTTAAGTACCATGTGATTTTAAAATGATGCGGTGACATTAAATATTTAATTGAATCATTGTTTTGTTCGTCGGTGAAAAGTAACAAACATAGGCTTTTGATTAAAAAACTTAAGTTTTTACAAAATGTTCTCATGTCTTATGTAAACAAAACCTAACCATCATTTTGTCGTACTAATGGAATGCAATGCAAGTTATGTGGGCCACATGTGATACATACTCATGTGTGCATCGTGTACAGCTGTTAAGTTCCTTAGTCTGCTAGCTTGTTAACAGAAAGCGTACCAGTTTCTCAAACAATTAATTAAAATTTCATATAACACAAAATAATTTTCGTAATGGCTTTCATAAATTTTAACGCATGATGGCAACAATACGATACTTGCTTAGAACAACTACTTTAGATTCCATTTGTGCTGTTCTTTCGTAATGCTTTCATATGCTTTCATATTCCAATTACATTTGTAGGCCAATTGCGCTGTCGGAGGTCAATCCGATGATCAAACTCTGGTAGATGTTTTCATAACATCGAAAATAAACGAGAGGTTAAACGGAGTTAAAAATCCAATCTTCTATCCCTAATAGGTAATGAGTAAGAGGTCACCTAAAAATAATACATTAAAGCCTTATTTTTATAATTTCGTTGTATATTTATACACGTAACTATATCCCGAGCACTTTCGTGTAAGTGAAACAGACTGTTTTGGAAATAGTTAGACGTATGATGAGTTAATGAGTGTGGCCTATTCAAAAAGTTCTAAAAGTGTACACCTCCCATCCTACGGTTGAATGTATGTTCATTTTGTCAAACCGTTTTCAAGATCCGAAAAGAAGCTTCAAAGTTCCCATGGAGTATACATAGACTTGGTTAGCATTAAATTCTGAAACGATTTATGCATGTCCGTCTATCTGTCTGCAATCACTGCTCAAACCTTAAATTGTAGCTGTTTCGTAATAGTCAACAAGAGTTTAACTTCTGCACGTACGACTAGGCCTAAAGTTGGTAAAAGCTAATATATAGGGATCTCACTGAATTACAGGCTCAGGTGCTTGCAACTAGTTTCATTAATGCAATCATTCGGTTAAAAAGTCGTGGATGATTAGTACAGATGATCAGATGGCACTGATGCAAAGGGCCGCTCCCGTGCTAGGTATAACGAAATTCTCTTAAATTCTCTGTTCTGGTTGGTGTTCGCCTAAATGCAGCAATGCTGAATAGTAGCCACTAAATTCGACGTGCGCTTAACTTAAAGTACTTATTAAAATTTATGTGTGTGTATTTTTAAATTACTGCTATAATAAACTGAACCTCTTTCGCTTTGCCAACGATAAGCACCGAATGAGATTTCTCTCGCGTGCAACTTTGAATAGGTTTACAGTCATTAAAGTCAAGCGATTCTTTTATTCTCCTACTCACTTTATTAAAGACCTCCTGTTGTGTGGCATAAAAATTCAAACGCTATACGCTCGGATAAATGTCTTTCTTAACGAAGCAAATTGTTATTGATATGAATCTAAAGCAGATAGGATTATAATGGAAAAAGAAAAAATTATGTTTATCAGCAGCCATCGAATCATTACGATAATGTTTTGGATTAAAGGTTTTCATGCATCTGCAAATCTAATAAAACGCGTAAACAGGAACTTTTGTTCTTTGCGTCAGGGGATAAAATTTTAGTGCGCTCGCATTTATGCAGATGCACGCTATTTAACGGTAACTCTTACAAAGTATCGATCAGCAAAATTACACAACGAGCAAACAAAAAGTTATGCCTAGCAATCACTTATGTAAGGTTGCATTTTGCTTACATATACAATGTATGCATATATGTATATGCGTGAATTTTCTATTGGTTTAAAATGCTGCATACCACAAAGCGATGGAGTGAAGTAGTCAATGTGCACGTCAGATGGAATTTTTTAACTATTATTTTTTGTTTTTATTTTCCGATAACTTAATAAAGACACAAGTCGGCCGTGAGTTACGTATAATATTTTTTGTTTTGACATTAAATATTACCTGGGATCGTTTCAGTATAATATAAGTTTTCATTCACAAGAAAGTTAGGAGATATTGTGTGAATTCTTCTGTCTTTTTTACGCCCAACACGTGAATGCTTTTGATATTTAAAACAATGAGGAATATCTGTGTAGGGAAATGATTTTTTGCATTCACTATCGAAAAATACAGGCGTACCGCTTACGTCGTTCTCTGTGCAACATCTACAAATATACACCATAATAAGTACGCATCCTAAACGCCTATTGATGAAACAGTCTTTTTTAAGCTGCAGGGGATTCACCGTGCTGTGTACAAAAACTCCAATGAGAGAAAAAAGTGATCAATCTTTCCATCGTTCATTGTCGGAGCATTGTAATCACAGAAGCCGATTTATTTACTTATTTATTTGTTCATTAGCCTACCTTGACGCTATTGTTTGTAAGCTTATTGTGGTGAATTTTAGAAAGTTCAGTATCAAAATCTTGCAAGTCACAAATCAAGCCGTCGATCCGCCTACAACACAAGCATAATAAGCAAGAACCGGTTGGCACTAGTTATTGACATAAGACTTTTTAGAGAGATATTGTCTGGGGCCATATAAAGGTGCACTTAACACACATGTCAATGATTGGGTATTTCTATACCCACATGCAAAGAACGCCAGAACAGCGCTAGAGTTCTTGCTTTCGTTCGTAACTTGCTGAAAAACGCTTCAGACATCCCATAAAGTATACAGCATATTACGCAATTAGATCGTAGGATGGTCGCCCTATCAGCGAGTCCATATGAATTTCTAAAGAAATGGGCGAAAATTATATGGTATTCCGATCATTACTTTACAAGTTACGCTTTTGTTTTTGTAAAATTTCTGGGTCTCATGTCATATGGAGTCGTTAGTATTCACCATAGATCTGCCCGCACTTATTGAGTGGTTTGTTACATTCTTGATAAACATAACATTGCCTGTAACTCTCGCAGTTTTCCCCAAAATGACTATAAAGAAATATCTTATGGATATTTTTATGTAGTATTTTCGAATGTTGCAAAAGGGTTAACAAATTTCATATACCCCAGTAGGTGATAGTTGTGAATATAAAAAACAATTGTATTGAATTAAAAATATAATTGTTGAGTACATATATGATCCAAATGACCTTGAGACGAACCAAAAAAAAAAAAAGAAAACTTTACTATGTAGTTAAGTTATTTCTGAGCATGTTTGCGAGGAGTCGAGTTTCAATAATTGATTTTGTGAACACAATTTCACAGTAAACAGAGTCTCGAAGACTTGGTACACATTTATACCTCTATACACATTAATTCTTTTGTTACTAAATAAGCAAAGCAGTGCATAAATATTTTTTATTTTTTTCTTGAATTTAAAAGCTATTATTTTTTGTAATTGTATACATTACACAAACCCATATATATATATATATATATATATATAATGGATGTATATAACAAAAAATAAAATATATATATATATATATATATATATATATATATGTATACATAACTAAACCAGGTGCATATATATACATACAAGAAAAACAAAGCAAATGAGTATACATTCAAAGATAAAAAAAAACAAAAAACTATTTGTTGCTGTGATTCATTTAGTTTTTTTTTTCCGTTTTATTTTGCTGGGTTGACAACTAACGAGAAAAAGTTTCATTTTTGCTACTATAGGCTGAAAACATTTTCACTCACAGCGCACAATAATAATACACAGCTCCAGTCTAACTATGCTAAAGTAAAGCGCGTTGATGATTATGTTATGATTATCGCACCATTGCCAGAGTTTTATTGTTGTTGCTGTTTAATACTAATAAAACAAGAAGAGTCGAAGTCTCATACAGTTAACTTAACAGCACACGAAATATAAACAGACTGACGAACAACTAACAGCCAAATAGGAAGGCATACCGGTATATAGTCAGACAGACGAAACGGCCGTCATAATGATGATAACGATGAGGTAACCAGCACGCTTAAAACTTTTAATGGGTGGGTGGTTAATTTTTATGCCCGTCAGACTGTTGGGTTGATTGTTTAGTTATCTCTCTTCTTTTTTATATTTCTATAGTAAAAGGAAAAAAGTGCGGCAGGTCAAAAAAGTTGTGTTTTACACACATTCCATATATACTTTTTCTTATATTCTTTTATTCAACACTTGTCAAGCAATCCAACATTAGCACTTACTACTTTACTCTTTAAGTCTCACTCATTACAATTTTTATTGTTTCTTTGTAGAATTCAAAAAAAAACTCTTCACTCTCTTCTGGATTCATGTATTTTTTCATTCATCATAAACATCACCAAATCAATATGAGGCCGACTGACTGAGAGACTCTGAAAGAGAGCTACATCCAATTTGTAAGAGAGCAGACAAAGACAACAACAAAAAAACAAAAGAAGAAAAAATAAACGAAATTTCACCACACCTTAAGCATAACAAAAAATAATTGTGTTTGGCAGCTAAGCGAACTTGATTTTCAACTCATTACAGTTACCAGCCGCGTTCTTTACACATACTTATCAGGATCTTGAAAAATTACATTCAAATAAATTTCAGCTGCTGGTAAATAAAAATCTTAAATAAAATATTAAAAGTTTAAAATGCTAAAGAAAAATAATCTAATTTTTCCGTTTAAATTGTAAAGCAAACGTTTGATAATGATTTGAGTGACTTTTTTGAACGTGTAAGCTTGAGGCGTATGAAACATGACCGATTCATTTAAATTGGCCGAAATGCAACGCACAAATATCGAATTTGAACGTCAACGACATTTAGCGAATTGGTTAATTAAAAGTAGTCCTCACATGGCAACACCTCCACCATCCAATAACAGCAGCGCATCAAGTCCTGGAACGGTTGCTGGAACGGTAATAGCAACAACGACTGCCACTACGGCAGCAGTTAATCCGATAACTACAACAAGTGGTGGTGAGTACGAATATATAAACATTAAGAGGATAAAATGAATGTAGTAATGAGAACTAAAGAGAGAGCACAATGTGTGCGAGCATATAAGTGAATTGAGCATGAAATCAAAGTCATCCCGCTAGGAAATGAATTTCGTCATATTTTATAAGAATTTCACTGCTAAGCAAGTTCTTTTTACAATTTTTACAATTTGCAGCCAATGCTAGTAGTAGTACGGGTCATACACCAGTTAACTCAAACAATTATATGCATCACAACCATCATTTTAATGCGAAACATGGAGGCGGCGCAGGTTGCGTAAGTGGAGCCAACAATTCGGTCAATAATCCAGTATTTTATCTTATGACGAGTAATGGTAATATGGGGGCGGTAGGTAGTGGCGGTGGTCATTCAGCCATAAGTACATCAAATGTTACCTCAAATAAGCATACAGGTGCGATGTTGGCGACTACGGTAGGGGGGGCTCATTCACATCATGCACACCATCATCATCCACATCATGGCTTACATCATTTAGCTGAGGGTCGCAAGGCCAAGCTAAGGCGTTTCAATTCGCATGATACCAGTTCTAATATGTTTTCGGTAGCGGATTTCGAGAACGCTCGCTTAGCCAGACGTAACGAGATAGAATTAAAACAACGTCTTCAAAGGCGTATGCGCAACTGTTTTGGAAGCAACTCCATTGGAGGCGGTTTAATTGGTAGTTCCAACAGTAATTCGGCCTTAGCAACTGGTAATATTAGCTGTGATTATTCAACGGGCGATAGCAAGACATCAAAATACAGTAATGAAGTGAGTTTTCTATTGTCTTCATTCTATATTTTATAAATTCATTTGAAAATTCGTATTATTACAGCTTCAAAATGAACCATTGCCTGCTGAGGAATTTTTGGAACGCTTTTCATTGCCCCGAGTGGTTAGAATTTCGTATAAAACAAAATATTTGCATGAAACCTTACAATCGTCCTCCTCGAATGGCTCTTCAACAGTCACATCAAACTCTTCGACTAGTGCCACCGCTGTCATAACAAATCCAACATCGTCACATGCAGACGCTAATATGATTACTTCCAATTCAAATTCAAATACCGGAACTTCATCATCAACCTCTTCAGTTTCGGCGACGACCAGAGGTGCTAATGTCATTAACGCAACACACACAATCATTAGCAGCAGCAGTAGTAATAATAGCGGTTCTAAGCAACTGAATACCTCTATAACAATAAATGGTGCAAACAGTAGTAGCAGTGGTGGCAATATTGGCGTTAACTACAATAATAATCAAGTTTTACATGAAGACGAACAGGGTGAATTGTTTTTGTTATATCGATTGGTGCGTCAACGTCGTCTTTATCACGGTCACAACGCTAAGACAACCGTAGCTAATCGCAAGAAAGGTGTACTCATACCTCAAGAATTTCCGGGTAAGTACAAAATAATTCCAATTATTTTAATAAGGGATTTAAAAGTAAAAGCACTAACAAAGAGCCGAGGAATGTTTGCTCAGCTGTTGTTTTCTTTTTTTATTCATTTCAAAGCAAATTAATCTTCTGAAAAATGTTCGTTGTTGTTGCAAGGCGATGACAAACATATTAAATTTTCATTCTATGTAAACAAGAATTCGCTTTAGTCACATAGAGCATTTGTGTAAAGCGATGAATGATGACTTTTGCTATACTGCAAAACTAATAGGTCAAAAACTATCTCAAAATCGGATAGAACCTTACTTATAAACGACACCCAGGTCTTTAGGGACAATTGAGGTAAAATTGATTTCGTTTCAGTATTCCGGTAATTATTGAATATTTTAACAGTACTCTAGATGAAATAAAAATCTACCCCTTCAAATTGCAATTGTGGGCCATGTGTTACAATTAAACATGTACCTTATGAATGCCAAAACTTTTCCAATATTCGGAGGCTAGTCTTCGGAGCGTCGGAGAACACTCTATTAACTAAAATGGCTGGCTGTAGACTAGCGGACATCTGATCTTTCTTTTAAAAAAAGAGACGATTGCTAGATAGTTGCTAGTGCTCATCTTACTTTCTGTCCAGCAATTTATAATGATAATAATAAGCATAGTAATAAAATCTGGCTTTCGAAAAACGCGGATTTAAACTTTGTTATAGGCTGAAATTCTGACTACATCTTTGGTTCCGATGTCAATCTAGCTGCAGTTAATTTTTTTTGTCTTTTCAAATTGGTGGATTATTCTTTTCTTACCAATCTCCTTGATATGTGTATCAAATGAAAGTTTCTGGATGGCGGCATGTTTAAAAAAATTCGAATTTTTTACGCTTTCACACCTTAAGCGGCACACACTGTTATATAAAAGTAAACTTTATAAAGGTATAGGTACAGACGAGGACAAAATTTATTCGCCACCCTTTAGTTCACTAAAAAAAGTTTATTTAAACAAATTTTTTTGAAGATTCTTATAGTTATTACCGTTAGTCTGCAATGCACTTTTTTCTCGATGATTTTTTGGCTAGAATATGCTTTTGCTGCATCCAACAAGAAGCTTATCTACACGTATTGTGAGGTAACGGAGAAAATGGTGAGAAAATTTATAATTCTCTAGCTGAATTCGTAATTAAAGTAAAAATCTCCCTCATATAGCGTGCATTTCTTGTCAGAAGACCGAACTCCTATCGAATCGTTCCATTCTTGAATATTAGACGGCTGACTTTTTGCCTTGTTCGCAGGATATAATGTGGAAATTTTTGTCGTATTACGAGTAATAAGACCAAAAAACCAAAAAGCAGAGATGTTAATTCATGTTGCATTGTGGGTGTGACTTTTTACCGATTTGACTCAACATTTCTGTCAAATTTGAAACCGATATCTTCAATTTTGCGAACAGGCGAAACTTTACCGCAGAGATTACCCCGACAGACAGACGGATGGACATAGCTAAATCGATTTAAAATTTGATACTCTTCAAGAATATATATGCTCTATGGGATGTCTTTCTCGCTGTTGCAAAGGTTTTGTTTAACTAAATATATGTCGATTCTTTGCTGAGAGGCATAAAAAAAACATATGTAATAGTGACAACACAAGAAAAATCAAATGCATTGTCAAGCGTTCGATTTTCTTCTTTAGCAAAAACATTCTGAACATGATTCAAGGAATAAGGTTGCATTACAAATTCATACTTTTTTCCACAAGTCCAAGGTGTCCATAAGAAAATGCAAAATAGTTGCTTTGGAAAATGATTCTCATTCGCTTATGAAAAAAATGCGACCAAATTTATGGTAATTTCATCTAAAATATTAAACTAATTAGAAACAGCTACCATAACCTAACGGAATTGGCAAACAAAATACCTTTAGAAAACAAAGTAAATTTGCGCTAAAAAGACTAAGAAAAGAAGCAGAGATTTATAAATTTTTTGAGTATTAATCTTTCCTTGCTTATGTTGGTTATTTGTCTTTTTTTTTTTAATTTAATTTTTTTTTTCCTTTTAAATTAAACTATGCCAGTAATATTTGGCAATCTGTTTGGTCTCGCATTAAAAATTGCATGCCTTTTATTATTTCCTACTGATTTTAAATAACCTTCTCTTCCTTTACAAAGAATAAAAGTACAATTTGTTTATGGGCTTTGCTTGACTGGCTACACAAAGAGCGTTTACTCTTGGGTTCCTTTTTTTGGCACACTTTAACTATACACTATAACTAACGAATGTTGAGGAAAACAAGGGGTAAAGGCAATCATCACTGCCGACGTTAATGACAGGCCAATAAATGCTAATGACATTGAGTTTGTAATAAATTTTATTTTTTTGTATATATATCCAGCGTCACTATAGCATATTAACTTTGTCATATAGTTCGCAGTTAATACAAATTTGCATTGAAAACTATAAAGTGTTCACACATTTCAAAGGTCAAAAGGTTCAGATCGCTTATTAGTACGTTAGCGCAAATTACGAAACCGCTTTAAAGCGTTTGTAAAGAGAATCAAAAAACTGCTGCTAAAATATTTGCAATCGTATATGTCCGCTGAAATATTAGCGAAATTTCCCGATGAGAAGAATCCCTCCTTCCCTAAACAAATGAAGACATGTATAGGAAGAAGTTATTCTTCCTCAAGAAGCCTTATTTTTTTATATTGTCACTCTATTGTGGGGGTTTATACGAAGAACGAACTTAAGAAGCAGTAGTGGGTTGAGAGCATGGCAATAGGCTGTGCCCAGCTTCTTCTGGAGATATTGAAAATCTGTGGGTAAGATGTCGGTCCGGAATATATGAAGTTTCAATATGAAGTTCCAATGCTACATGTTGCCTAAGGTCTTTACTTTTCGCTTTACAAACTGGTTTTAAGACATCGTGGGTGTGAGGGGTTTCCGTTTTGGGTGATTCTATTCTGGCTGCTGCGAACGATCCTTTAATGAGTTCGGTGGCAGCTCTAATTATCTCGAACTCGCACCATCACTAAATATTGGGGAATGAAATAGAAGGGAAGAAATGATCTGCATCCCTGACATCGTTATGGCAATCCAGGAGTAGAGAGATTGCGGCGGTGATTAATTCGTGATAATTAATCAGTGTATCGTAGTGTAGGGCACTGTGGGATTTAAATTTCAGGTCAGGAACAAAGGTAAAGCAAAAAGAAATCCTATAAGTTGGTTAGCGTGCCTCTAAAACATTTCTTTCTCCAATCTACTCCTTTCATAAGTAAAGTGTACTAAACATTCGGGCTCTTTATCAAGCACAAATTCCATTCAACTAAACGAAATCAAAGCTAAATTTTTCATCACATTCACGTCGATGTGGCAGAAATTTTAATTCCATTTTTTTTATTCTTCTTGCTTCCTGTTCTATGCTACCCAAAAACAATTGCATTTCATTACCGTCTCTTGCTTTTTTTTTTTTTTTATTGGCGATCGTTTATGTTTTGCTAGCATGAGTATAGTTGCATGGAGAGTTTATGTTGAGAGTTCTTGTCGAATGGCTGACTGGTTGGCTGGCTGGCTGGCTGGCTGGCTGGTGTTATCATTAAAAAACGTGCCACACACTGCACACATTTTTAACGATATGACGAAATTTTTATCGTAAATGTTATATGAAAGCAAAAAAATAAAAAAATTTGGAAAAACTCAGACTCGCATGTGTATGTTAACATTGTTGACGTTGAATGAAAGAAAACGCTTTTATGCCATAAGCGCACTTCCGTTTCCGTTCTTTTTTGACTCGTAAACATAAAACTGTTAACATTTACTGCACAAGTGTTGTCATAACTTGAAATAATAGCTGTAGCAGCACCAACAATCCTACTAAAACTCTAACCCTGCTGGTGGTAAATGGTTTTCGGTTTTGTTATTTAACTGTTTGGCTGGCTGTTCGTTAACTGCTCTTGTTAGCCAATTTTCTTCATTTTTTTAAGTGATTCACATTTCGCTGAATGTTTTAAATATATTTTCGGTTTTAGCAAATTATGTGCAGACATGAATATTATTTGAATGTTAAAACATTGCGAGCATTTTTTGCTCCTTACTGTGCTTTGTTTTCACGTAATTAAAAAAATTAAACCCTTAGAACAGGCCGCGTGTTTCTACTTCCATTTCATCCTTTCCTAATTTTCTCAAATATTTTCAATAGAATCTTAATTTAACTGAGCAAGTTAAGGAACTATGTCACGCTAACCATTACAGCATATCTTGCGGCCACAATTCACCACCAAACGTTGTTATAAGTTTGTGTTGTTCACAACAAAGACCAACGAGGAAATAAAGTCAGAATTCTTGAGAGCAAAAGTTTTCTTTGGTTTTATTAAAATACTCATTAGTGCCCATTAGGTCTTTTTTTCTTCCAAGGTAATAGAGACTCTAAATGAAATTTGAGACATTTCTAAGATAAAAACAAGTAGAAATATTATAGCGGCACAAGATCAACCATTAAACACTGTAAACCATTTTACTTAATATAATTATTCATATATAAAAAGGAAGTTGTGTGACAAGTGGTCGGAAAAGTGCTCCGATTCAATAGCCCTCGTCAATGGGTCAAAACATGTGGCTCCACTAAATTTTATCAAAACATCTCAAAAACAGCTACCTTTAGGTTGAACAATAGTAAATAAGATGGATACATGGACAGACAAGCTTAAATCGATTCAAAAGGTGATTCTGAAAAGGTACATCCATCTCAAATCTAAATGGATGTTGCATACTTTCGCAGAAATTTAATATACGTAGGCATCAAAGGCGGTGTAGGGTGCAGTGAAGCATGTATTCAACATTTAATCTGCCTGAACTTCTACTACTAACACCGTTGGAAAACCAAGTCACGATTACAAGTTGTTACTATATACCTAAACAAGAAAAGTGCTCAGTATCTGTACCCAGAAGGAAGCTTCAAAGATCCCATGATGTGTTGCAAAAACTTTGAAGGGTCCCGTGAAAATGTTAAATAGAGGAAACACCCGAAAGTTTAATACATGGACAACCGCGAAGAAGGTTGAAAAGATGGCAGATGAACAATTACTTTGTCACTATCAAAGAAGTTTTAACTTTACTTTCGACCGTTGTTTTTAAATTTTTTTTTTTTTTATCTAGTGTGCCTGACAGCATAACCGTGAAATTTCGATTGAATTTTCACATACGCCATGACAATCCCATCTTCATATTTCTTGGGGTTTTTATACTGCCTGCACTAAAATAATGTATCATGAAATGATTACATTTCCAAAACTATTAGAAAAGATTCATTGTTCAAACAAAACAGATAGAATCTTTTTGACAACAGAAAATAAACTAATCCGCTATGAATGTAAACATTAAGTAGGAGTAGACCAAAGCAAAAAAAAAAACGATTGTGAAAATTGCTTTATTATTTTACATGAGTCAGCAGAAATGCTGCTTTCAAAACTGTAATCTAAGCAGAATTCAATAATTTATTCGCATTTGTGACTCTAGTTTATTGAAAGTGGCAAATTCTTCTTTTGAAATAGGAACCATGTGTATGGTCTTTATTCATTTTGTAATTTCTTATGCTTTCGTTCATTAATTAATATTATTGTGTATTTTTATACTCTACACTGCTTATGGTATAGGGAATATTTTATTTGTGTGAATGTATGTAATCTCCAGATTAGATAGATAGATCTAGATAGATCCAACTTCTGTTATAGCAAACGATTCAGATTCATTTTCTGAATCTCGTTATGTTCATCTGTCTGTCTGTCAGACTCTCCGTCCATGTCATATCTGAATTTTGAATCACGCGTTGCAAATTTTTAAGATGCACTGGCGCTCATTGTGCCGAAGACAACCTCTATTGAAAGGGATCGGACTACTTTTGTGACTTATTTCCGCTTATTTAAAAGGAGCCATTATGGGAAAGAAATTTTGTAACATCCACGAATTTAGACAAAAATCATGAAGTAATAGTTTTTTGATGCGAAAAATTTGAATCGGATGCGGCAATTGTTTTAACACCGATCCTAATTACCTACGAAATCATTTTAATGTACTTTGTTAAGAGGTTTATTATTCTTCATTTATTTTCGTGGTAAAGATCTACAAGCTAGACTTTGTCGCTAAACTCGAAAATCAAAATATCTAAACAATTAAAACCTATAAGTTGAACACAAATACACATGGACTGACAAGTCTAACCCCGTTCAAAAAATATTCGCAAATCCTACTTAATATACCCCGTACCACAATTGGATAAGAGTAGAAATGGGTTAAGAAAGATAAAATCCTTATCTTATGAAAAGAAAGTATAATTTTTGGTTTGTTATTATGAAAGCGAACGAATAATTGTCTTAGGCGCAACGCTGAAAGGTATTTAATGGTAAGCCTTGCTCGATGATAAACTTTTCAGTTATTTAACCCTAACCTTGCCATCTTTTTTAAGAAATCATACCACGATGCGACTCTCAGTCACTGATAAGAATCCCAAGAATCCCAGGAAAATGTTGTGTGTGCTTATGCTTTAAATTCGTTTATTTATTTATCCAAACAAGCAATACATCAACATGAACATAAACACACAGTATTACATAGAAGGCATATATTTGCTGGGTTCGAATTATATGCAAAGAAGAGTTGAAAGATGAGAGAAGAATTATTTCTTTGTGCAAGTTTTGCATAGGCTTTGGTTCCGATTACATACAGCTCAGAAGAAACCGTCAAGAATGATACAGCGGCTACTGCTCGCAAACAGTGTGCATTATTCTTTAAGGGAGATTTTTTCTTTGATTGGATCCTTCTCGTCCCAAATAGGAGATTCCTTTTTGGCTATGAGACTGTAAGTCATATCCTGGTAACAGTAATACACATTCTTAGCAAAGGACTAAAAAAGATATCATGACTAATTCCAAGTTTACATACATATGTATATATTCCTTTTTTTAGTGTTACATGTTTATTTAAAGCGAAGTAAAAAGAACAACTTTGGAAATGCAATATGAAATAATGAAGAAATGTAAGTTGAAAATTCAAATAAGCCTCAAATCCTCGTCCTGGTAGAATTGGGATTAAATAAGACATATAGTAAATATGCTTCCAGGCCTTACAATACTGCCTATAAGAATATATATAGAAACTGAAATATCCGCTTTTCCGACCTAATAATACCTCTTCTTTGCCGAAGGCGGGTGTCTGTTTCTCCACCATTTGCTTATAAGCCAAACCATGAAAACTTACCCACTCTCTTAGTAACATTTTTACTTTCTATTTGTCTTTTTGTCATCGGCGGTGAGTTGCATTCATTTAATCATACAAAAACAATAGCAACCAACTGAAAAATTTAAAAATGAAGTCAATCTAAAAGTCGTATATTGAAAATTTCAATATTCTTTCATGAGACGTTAATTGTGATGTTAAATCCCGCTTACCTATAAAATGGTAAGAAAATTACTTCATTTTTAATGCAAAAATTTTTAATTACTACCCCCTCTTACCTTAATGTTGACAATATATTCGGTAAACGAACATTGAGTTCCGTATTTTCCGCGGTTCAGCATTTTATTGTATTACATTCTAAGTTGTATGCTCCTGTATTTATTTAAGATCTTTAGACCGGTAGTGGAAAGCTTTAACTTAGCAGCAATCGTCTATGGAACAGAGTGGGCTGTAAACAACATCAATAAAACTTTTTTATTTTTTCATATTCTGACGACTTTGTTTGTTTAAATTTTTATTTATTTATTTTTTTTTTTTGTTTCTAATTTTTATTTTTTTATTCTTATATTTTGCCATATAAAACCATCGCCATTGTTGTCCGTCTTTGTTGTTTACATTTTTTTCCTCTCTTTTTTTTTGTTATCATTTAAATCCAGTGGACGTTTTTATTTCGAAAGAGTAATGTTACTAAGCAAATATTAAAAATGGAAGAGGTGCGGGAAACCCAACAACAACAAAGGACAAAAGCAAGCAAGCAGTAAAAAAAACGGTTTTATTTAAATATAAAAAAAAAGAGAAGAGAGATTTAAAAACTAAATAAATACAAAAAAAAAAAAGGAAAAAACTCTTTTTGTAGATTTTTCGGTCACAGAATCATCATCATGGACGTTATTATTATTAAAATGGAGAGAAAACACTTTGTTATGAAATTTAATTTAATTTATACGCAATGTAAAACATGCCAGCTTTGTTGTTGTTACTATTCATATTGCTATTCTTGTTGTTATTGTTGCTGTTGTTGTTGTTGTTGTTGCACAAATTCATAAATCACAGACTTTATTTGTATAGTATATCGTTTTTATTTTTATGCATGGGCTTTCTCATGTGTGTGTGTGTGTGTGTGTGTGTGTGGTTATGTGTGTTCCTTCTATTGTGTGTTGAGTTGTAGGTAAGGCTTTCAGTATTAGTTCTTCATATTTGTATATGTGTGGTTATGTGCGTGTGTGTGTGTGCGTGTGTCTGTGTATGTGTCAGATTTTGTAATGCATAATTTATGATATGTAGAAATACTTATATTCACACTTTTCGTGCTAGCATATCTGTGCAAAACTATATTTATATGTGTTTGTGTGCTTTTGTGCATTGTGTAGTGACAAATGTCAAAATGTCAGCCATACATGAAATATTAAATTAATTAAAATTATTTTACATATCAGGGAATAACCAAAAAAAAAAGGAAAATGTTTCAAACACACAAAAAAAACTAATATTTGTGAGAATTTGTGCAAAAAATCCTTTTTTGTGATTTTTGGAAAAGTCATGTCTTCTATTTTTTAAAAATGACGAGCAGAATCATAGTTAAAATTAAGTTGAGTGAGTGATTTCTGTGAAATATAAAATTGAAAAATTATCTTTTTTTTGTTGTGTTTCGTGCTTTAAGAGGTTAATATTTACTTAAATTTTGTTTTCTACATGAATTTTTGTTTTTGCTTCTGTGAATCGCTCATCTGCTAAATAGAACTGGCGCGATCTCAAGAACTGGTAATCTGAAGGGACCAGGTATGGACAATAGGCCGCATGCGGGAGAAGATCCCAGTCCAAGTTGAAGATCTCTTCCTTGATGGGTTTTGCTGGAGACGGATGGACATATGTGAATTTTCGTAGTCTCCAACATTGAAATTTTTTTACGTCAAATCTAGAATACACCCACCCACTCCTCTTCACATTTTAAACCTTTTTATTAGCGTACTGCGTATTCATTCCAAGTCAACGTAATATTGCCAGCTTCAGCTGCACCTTTTTCCTGTTAAAAACGGAGAAAAGGACATCCATCTCTTTACGTTTGGATATACACTAAAAATGCCAGAAGAATTGAATGCATCAGATAGATTTTATGAAATAACAAACTCCAAGGTAGAGAATTTCTTTGTAAATCTATTGTATTGTTTAAGGGAAGCCCCATGAAGTAGCAATTGGCGGGAGGTTAATACATAAAAATTGTCAATGGAATTTCGTGAAGTTATGAAACTTCTTCTATCATCTTCTTCTCCGTTCCTCAGCAATTTTACTCCATCCCTGTACGCTGACTGCACAAACGAAGCTTTAGAAAACATTTTTTGTTATTGAATTCTTTTTCTATCGTGTATGCCCTTGTTTGCCTAATTCGCTAGAAAATTAATATTGCATATTTTTAGGCTTCCTTTATTGAATGATATCAAAATTTTTCACAGAGTGAAACCTATTTATTTGTTTCATTTATTTATTTTTTTTTTTGTTTATATTTTTATATGTTGAAATTGAATATTTGAGCAGAGAGAAACCTTATTTATATTCTTCACTATTGCTCTTCTTGCTCTTGTTGCTGCTTCTTCGCTTTGCAAACTTTATTAAAAACACAAGAAAACGAAAAAAAAAACAAAAAATATACTATCATAAATTCACGTCCGAAACAGAAATATTAGTTAAGCATCAAAAGAAACTATAAACACAATATTTTCTTTAACAATCGGGCAGATAAGCAAACACAACAACACTAAGGAGAAAAAAAAGAAAGAAAAAATAAATGAAAAAACATTGTTTAAAATACTCGAATATGAAAACTTATTTATAAAGTGAAATGCACTGAACAATTACAGAATAAAAATAGATAAGGAGAGCGAAGGGGCTGAGAGAGAAGAAATGCGTTTTATGGTAGAGAAAGCAAAGAAGCATAAACTTCCATCTTGTCTACCATATATACATACATACATATGGGATTTATATATGTATATACATATTCATATATATATATATGTATGTGTCTATAGATCACAACATATACAAACATGGTAGCAACCTACTGATGGATTTGCGGAAACCAGTAGTTGATGTTCCATTAGTTTTACTTAACAACCAACATAAGTCCAATATACAAACATGCCAAAAAAGGAAATGCTTGCGAAATGTGCATGCGTTTCATTTCTCTCTACTGCTCCATTGCTGCATTCTTATACGTGCACTTGCCTCGTATTCATGCAAAGTGTTTGAAAAATTTGAAATTGTATTAAAAGCGTTATGTATATGGCATGTTAAGTTGAATATAATTTAAAACAACGCACACACATATGCTCCTACGTAAAAAAAATATAAAATTTTATATAAATTTTTTTCGTGAATAATGCATATGTAGATACGCGTTTCCTGCTTTCATAATTCAGATAATTAATAGCTTCTTTGTGTGAAAAGAACTTCTTTCTGTAGAGAAATGTAATTGCATTTGTATTATGTAATAAAAATAAGTCGTGTCAAGTGTGTTTAGAACTGCAATTGCGTAAACATTACCTCGAATCAAATGTGAAAATTCGTGCTTTTGGCTTTTGAGCTTTTTGCAAATCCGCGCCCTTTTGGAACAATCTACTCTTATGCCGAAGGTTCACAAATGTTACTCTCTTCTTCCATCCCGCTATGCTTACAATCATTCCTAATCACCAACATGACCGCACGTACAGAGGAAATAACGTGCGTAGCTGCACGTATAAAAAATATAAAAGTCTTGGTCAACTTGATATTCTGAAACAATTTTCCGTATAGAAACGCTAAGACGTATGGAATAAAAAGTTTCCCTTTGGGAAAAGACTTATTTTCTCAAGAGGAGTATTAGGTCAAGGAGATCAACTTATTTATTATCGTTGTGTACTTGTACAATCGACCTAAAAGCTGGGAAGCAGTGACTTGGCAGAGAGCATCTCACGAGCGGAGCTATGTCGGCCCGCGGCCATTATAAATCAGTGTAGACAAATAATGAAGACCAGTAGTCCGGGATTATATGAAAAATCGAACCACAATTCAATCTAATTATTTGTTATCTAAAATGTAACCTAAAACTTTGCAAACGAAATTGTGGTACAACGGACTTCACTACTAAATCACTAACTAAGACACGTCTTTTTCGTGGTGCCGCTTGAGCCCATGGACGTGTTAGGTAACCTCCGTTTTTCCAGAGTGGAAAGGGATACCGGCAGGACCACTTGCTTCAATCATAAAAAACTACAAATTATAGTTTGTCGCTAATGAAGTGTTTACTTTTCATGAGATGCCCTTCATATCGATGGGTCTAAGTGAAAGACCTATTTGATCGAAATTTTATACCAAGTGACTCTTACGCACTACTTTTCACCATAAAATACTGAAATTTGTACATTTTCGCCATACAAGAACTTAGTTTTCAATAGCCATATGAGCTGGGATCCAGAAAATACACCTAATATGTCCAAATTAGGTAAGACCTATTGTTCATATCAATTTATTACTGTACGCAAGTTTCCACCAAGAAATGATTTATAGTATGATAAGAAATAATAAATTTTCTCATATGCGCTGCGAAACATAAGTTAAGCATAAGTTCGCTTTGTTGCTTGATATCATGAGTCCACCTGAAGGCATATGCCTTTTTCCTATTTGTTGAGTTTACGATAAGATCTCTCTAACTTTTACAAAATTTTTAATTCGGGGAAATGTCTATCAAAAAGTCTCTGTAGTATCCAGATACCTAAGTATGAGAAGCGAAGTTGATTAATCGACTGGAATCATAAAATCTATGAAGAGCCTTCGATATTATAAATATATATACTTTGGAACATTCACTAATTACTGTTCTCTATAAAATCCATGTTCGA
The DNA here is from genome assembly GCA_001077435.1 of Glossina morsitans morsitans. NCBI lineage: Eukaryota > Metazoa > Arthropoda > Insecta > Diptera > Glossinidae > Glossina > Glossina morsitans. Next base: position 102,309 of record CCAG010007946.1, read on the forward strand.
AATAAATTAGTTACAATGTAAGCTCAAGAGAAAGACTTATAAAAATTATTACATCCTACACCATTTGTGGTACAAGGGATAGTTGCAACACCCAGAAGGATTTAATTTAGGCCCACCTTTTATTATACCGATCGATTCAATAGCTCTTTCGGAACCGATCTAAGCTTGTCTGTCCATCCGCCACTCTTGTTTTGTTGTTTCCAACCTACAAGCCGCCATTTTCGCGACATTTTGATGAATTTTGGTGCAGCGCTATGTTTTGGCCCACGGACGAAAGCTACTGAAAATAGTTCGGATAGGCCTACTCTTTCAACTAAATCCCGTCTGACATCATATTTTAAAAAGAAGATATGGTGTAGGTTACTCCATTGTGAGTTCTCCCTGGGTATCGTGTTACTGCTTATTGTTAAATTGGATTTCATGGAGATACTTAGAAATTTCCTTCGATATACCGTATAATATGTAGTCAATATACCAAACGTGGACTATAATAATAGTAGGAGCCTACAGCGGTTTTCGCAAGTTAATTAACTGAGAATTAAATATTAAAATTTGTTCTTACATAATTTACGCTAGAAAATGAATTGATTTCCAAATAAAATTGTTTGTTGTTCAATGGCTTCGAAATAAAATTGTTTATTATTCAATGGCTAAAAAAGCACTGTATTCGAGCGTTGTGACCGGTTAGTAGTCGTAAGAGAAAACTTTGCCTTTCCTTCCCATAGCGTGTATGACTTTATATCGAATCTGATATTCCGGAATATTATCCAGCCGTAGTATACGACAGCTTATTATTATTATTTGTGATTAGAGAAAATTTAGTATGAATTTATACAGCAACGAGTCAATGAAGTGGTTGGATACTAAAACCAAATTATATTGAGAAAGTGAAGTTAATCGATTTAGCAAGTGAAGTGAGTGAATCTTTGGTTAACAATTTAATGGTGAAAAGCTCGCTCGAGCCTTGTGTCTTAAAAACTTCGTTCGGATTAACTCAAAGTCCGCAAGAATATTCGTATACGTAAGAATCGCGACTACCAAGTCAGTGGGCACCGATTGAATACACACCTACAAGACTGCAGCCACTTTCCTGTCTTTCCTTTTCTCCACTTCTTTCTGAACGTTGCCATGTTACACGCATAGGGATGTTGTCTGAATGAAAGTAAGTAATAGGTTGATGAGGCGACGAACAATTTCAAAAGAAAGGAAAATATAAAAGTCTCGAATTTCTTTTTTTTTTTTTTTTGTTATTAATTTAATATTTATTTAATTAAAAGGCAAAACAAAAAAAAGTTGCAAGTATAATAATCAACTTAAATCGAGTAGAATTTCTTTCGCTCTTTTATTAAATAAAATCGAAAAACTTTTCGACTCAGAAAATGGAAAATGAATTTGACTTTTCTCCTGGCGTGTTCACATCTACTTGTGATTGTCTGAAATCAAAACTACTTAACAAACCAGACGTTCGTTCGCCACTCATACTTCTTGTGGCCGATTTTGTTGCAATTTTTCAAGCTTTTAAATGCCAAACTAAGCATAAATTTTGATGAAAAGGTGTATTGCTGCAGAGCTTTTTGCTAAATTAAAGCTGTTTCTTCCGTTTTTTTTTTTTTTTTTTTTTCTTTTTTTCGCTCGCAAAATAATTCTTTTCTTATTCTGGTTAAAAAAAAAAAAAAAAAAACGGAAAAAAAAAAGTAGTAAGGATTTTAATTTCTTGCTGTCATCTTCATTAGTGGACGTCCGTTTGCTCTTGTTCAGCTCGTTTTTTTTTTTTTTTTTTCATACGGTTACTTTTAAACGACTGATGCTTTTCATATATTGCTAACAGTGTTCGGAGACCAGATTTGTTGGACTTTTGTTCATTTTTATTTTTTACTTTTCCTTTTCTTTCTGTTTTTAATCTTTTATATCATGCTATTGCACAATTTATTTGCACTCGACTTGCTGCATTACTACACTTTGTCATTCATTAACGTTGTCGACTGTAAACTACAAGCGTGGTTATTTTTTAAATATGTGTATATATGGAACACAAATGCCTTTCTCCCTTCTCCCACTCTTACTTGGCTGGTTGGCTGGTTGGCTGGTTGACTGGCTGGCTGGTTTGGCTGGCTGGCAATGTCTCGCAAGTGTCACCTGCCTTGTGCTGTAATCCTTCTTTTTAGTAATTTTAGTCTTTTCTTGTCGCCCACAGGGATCTCCTCCACTCGAATGGGGTTTGGTGTTTTTAAAAATTGTTTCTTTTTTTTCCTGCATTTTCTTTAACCATTTGCCCAGTTGCTTCGTTCTTTTTTTTTTTTTTTTTTTTTTTTTTTTAAAACTTCTACGTACTATTGGCGTTGTGTGCTGCTTATAATACATTCAGGGGTTAGCAAATTATATACAGATTCGAGGCAAGATTTCAAGAGAAATTCATTTATATATCCACCTTTCTTTTGTATTATTTCTGTTTATAAAAGAATTCAGACCGTGCCTACGGTGGTTAAAGAAAATTAGAAAATTAAAGGTACGCAAGAAAAAAAAAAAAAATTAAAAACCCGTCTTATTGATCTAAGATTTGCTGCGAACATATATATATATATATTGTAGACAAGTATAAATATTCCGTTCTCGCTAACGAACACGGTAAGAAGTAATTTCAATATGGCAATATTGAGCATTTAAATTTCATTTCAAGTTATACTAAATCCCAGATGACAAATATATATCATATATGCAATAAGATATCTTTCTAAACATGAGTATTATTTTCTTGCTTGTGTTTCTTAACACTTGTCCCCGTTTCCTCTATTTGAATTTAATTGAATTGCAGTGAACTTCGCTGTAGAGGTTATAGACACTCTTTGCCCAAATGCTCCGTTTTTTTTTTTTTTTTCTTTTTTTCTTTTTATGCTGTACACAGATATACATTTTTTTATGCAATCATCCATTTTTTCCATCAACTATTTGTTCATTGTCGTTTTTAGACATTTTACTAAAGCACAAATAACAATATTAGCAGTAGCAAAAGTGTAGCAGTAGGAGTAGCAATAGGGGTAGCAGCAATAGCAATAGTGGCAGTGGCTACGCTGTCGACGTCAGTAAATGTTCGAGTGGACTGGCAATATACTGATTGTGGACATGTTGTGACATTCCCATTCATTTAGCATTAATTTCATTTCTCAAGTAAAGCTTAAAAGTGTCAAATATAATATAGAGAAAATCTATCTATGTATGTATGTTATTTCATCTACACACCAATGTCAGGTTTATAGAGGAGAGGTGTACAAAAAAGGATTATTGATATCGTTGCACTTTGAAGAAGTATGCATGTATGTATGTATGTATGTATGTATGTATGTATGTTTGTATGTATGTATGTGTGTAACGAGTAGTGATATAATGGCCATAGCAGCAGAGTAGTAGTATATGGTTTATACAGAATACAGAATTGAGTACGCGTTTAGTTGTTGCTGGCTGTATGTGCATGATAAAGACCCAGGGCAATTCATTAGATTTATTTCACAAAAGATAATTACAGCGCTTTTCTACCAGAGACTAGTGCATATTAAATACACTTTAAATGATTCTTTAGAGAGTAATTTTTTTCCTTCCTTTCTTTCTTTCTTGTTTTACACAAATGGATTGATGACGATAATGATGGCGAACGACTTGAATAATAAAAAAGAAAGTTTAATGAATCATTGCCATTATATTCATCAATGAACTTAATGATAGCCAGAAAAGACTACGTCAAATCTTACATACATATATATATATATATATATATATATATGCATCCATCATCTGCTCTAAAGTACACGCCTAACTAAATAAATAAAACTTAAATAATTCTATCCTAATTTCTAATGCTCCAAGCAAGGACATAGGAGATCCCATACGTACTCGTGTAAGAGTTTTTGTTAAGGTTAGATGCACTAGTTGACCGATTTTCATGTCGCATTTGTACAAATCGCTTGTTATTGTTTACTTATCAGATCAATATCTTATTTCAATTTTTAATCTGTTCCATTACAATCTCACACTCAGATTCAAATTTTACCAAGCTTCATCAAAATATCTCAAAAATTGCAAACTGTAGGGTGAACATAAGGGGCCGATGGACAGACGAACAGACAAGATAATAAAATGTGGGTCTATCTCATGTCCCTCCCTCTGGATGTTGCAAACATCTGCGCAAGCTTAATATACCCTTGCACTACAAGAGTGTAGAGTATAAAAACAATTCTTTTGTGGCCATAAAGGTATTAATGGAAGTAAAAACGTTCCGAATTTGTAGAATTTGCGCTCGCCTTTTGTTTGTTTATTCTATATGCAGTTGTTTTTCTGGCATGGAAACTTTCAATCGATATGTGGGGCACTTCTAAATTCCCCATCACACTTTGCACTCCGATGACTATGCATTATGGTGCAATCAAATTTTCTATATATTTAAAATAAAACCCACAACAAATATTCTTGCGGGGAATAAAATAGAAGGGCTTAGAGAGTAAAAGGTAACAAGCTACGCGTTTTCATTTCAAATTACATACCATATCCCCTCCCTACGAACGTCCAATAAGAGAGCTTAGCGAAATGTAACAGATTAAGACGTATAACGCTTGGGGAGTAAACTGAGTGACTGCGATAAAATCTATTTTGCGCCTTTTAGATTCGCTTAAATAAAAGCTTATTAGAAACAAATTCTTTATATAATTGCGTCAACATGAAGTTGCTTATAATATCTGCGACAATGTAGCTTTTGATCTCATTTATCGCAGTTTAGAAAATATTGGCAACAGTGGAACGAACTGATAAGACAAATGTATATAAATCTATTCTGGTCCGCCCATTCTATTAGGATTTTAGATATTTTGCGGGATTAATCGAAGATTTCAAAGAAGAAAATTATTTGTTCTCTTCCCCTTGAAATATATAAAGATTGCGATGAAAATGAAGACAATATGAGAAATTTTCTTTGTCCCAAGAACAGTTGGTGCAAAGTGAGAAGATAGAAGAATATGTGTAAGAAGAACTCCCTGTAGAACTTTTCTAGTGAGAGAGTACTTCATGTCCTTTATGGGCCATATATTCCAAAGGCCTATTATTTTTCGGAGAAACTTTTGAAATCGAACTTCTTCCTTACAACATTACACTTTTCTCACAATTCGCATTAACGACATACATCTCTGTGTTATTAGGCTCCGCGTACAGTTTATGTTTTGCATAAATTTTGCTACTGAAACAATTAAATTCCCGTAATTAATTGATACTTTTCTCGTCATTAGCGCATACACACTTTTACACTCTTACATGCGCTACCCCGACATAGTAGCTCGTCCTCTTTTAACCAACAGCAACATGTGTGGTGCAATGTTCTGCAACAAGATATATAATAATGTAATAGCAAAGGGAAATTCTCTTACACGCATTTGTGTGAGCTTTTCCTAAATGAAACCATATTCAAGTTGCTGACCAAATGCATATCATATGTACATAAGCTTGTGTATATGTACGAAATTAGTCTTAAATTTCAGATCCTCCTTCAGACAAGGATTGTGCCTTAAAAGTATAATAATTTGATACCTGCGTGCCAGCTCAAAGCGCATTCATATTTCGTAAGCAATTAGCAAGCCAGTCAAACGACTAACCCCGGCTAAATGACGAAATTTAATCAGCGACGCAAAGAGGGAACAAAACACTTGAAATTAAGTTTTACACGATGCGAGCAATGGCTTTTATTGTCGTTCACAGTCAAACGACCCGTCATCTCGTCAGGCAGTCAATGAGGCAGTTTTCATTGCTTATACCTATACTCTATTATGCTGTCTGGTTGGATGTGAGTGTACATATTTGTGCCTCATTAAACATTTTCATTTTACGTGCTAATTGCAAACTGCTTAATGTTACAACAACAACAATACCAACAGCAGCAGCAGCAGCAACAGCAGCAGCAACATCAACGCACTACATGTTACTGCTAAAGGCAATCTATTTATTACACTATGCATTCCTCTCTGCAACTGTGAATGTTTACAAAACAAGGAGGGTAGAATCGGCTGCATATCCAATAGGAAGCGATATGTAAATCTCAAAATCTCTTTACATTTCTTTCTACTTGTATTGGAGCTTATTGGGAACGGACATTAGAATTAAAGCAACGTCAAATACACAATATTTTCATTTATTTATTATTTTAACTTGAATTCTGTTGATTTATTTCTTAGTAAATAGTTAAACATACATTTATGAAGTTATTTCTCTCGAGTTGAATGCAAATACGACTTAGATGTTTATGGAGCAAAAGACATTAAAGTTTGAAACTATAATTTCCCAAGAATACAAATATAAATTTACTTTTCCGTCTATATGTCTTCATTCTGTGTTTACAAAATACCGCACCAGTAACTCTAACATTACCGCAGGGTAAGTCTTTGAACTTACATTTTTTCATTTTTATTTCATATTACACATAACAAAAAATTGTTTATAAATTTGGAATTTGTCGTGATGTGAAACCTAATACTTTTTATAAAATTTGAATTATTATACCAAGACCTGTCTCAAAGTCTCATGGTCAAAAAGGAATCCGGTACCTTGAACAAGAAAGTCCCAATCAAGGTTAAAATTTGGGCCGAAGATGCGTTGCCAAACTGTGCGTATCATTTCAGAGCACAGTTGGTTACATCATAGTATGAGTGGTTATGAGAAAACATGGTAAAATAAGGGTTAAGCGGTCACATCATGGTACGATTTGTTATGAAAAAACATAGTGAGGTTAGAGTTAATATTTACACATTGAAAACTTATTTCGACATGCTCCAACGAATTGAACAGCCCCAGATTCTCATTGATAACGGCCCGGTCGTCTTTCAAATCTTACGTTTTGTATTTTCAAATTTATTTCACTAATGTTTGTCTTGTTCTTGCTTTTTTCTATTTTCGTTTTAGGATACTTTTCTTTACTTAATGACAAGGGTGTGCCTACGGCCACGCAATACACCTCTTTAATACAATTGGTACGCGAACGAGTTTGTAAATTTGTCTCTGTGGAAAATATGCCCGCTTTTACAGAATCCCAACCGAATAGTAGCAGTAATCCGAATTCGCCCACGGAAGGATGTTTAAATATTTATTCCGCTAATGGCAACACGCCCACCAATAATCGACCTCAGTACATTAAGACTACTGCTCGTGGGGGACAAGTTTTCAAACTGCTGGCCGTCTATGAGGACGGTAAACAAGAACACGGGGCTATGGGTGCGAGTATATCTTGTGGTGGCTTAGGTTCAACCAAACAAAATAACGGCCACGGTCGTGAGAAAGAGAAAAGTCGTTACGCTCAACTATTAAATGAGCAACGCCAAACTTTGTATGTTTCATTGGCTACCAAGGGCAAATTTTATGAAATCGAGCCAGGTATACCTCAGATATTGCAGAAACGGCTGGACACGTCAACGAATGATAGCGGAAACATTCATCCTAAAAAGATTAATCCGGATTGCGTACACCGTATAACAGCTTTAATTACTCCAAACAAAGAATTACCGATTACTTTGCGGTATATTTCAGGACCCACTGGCTGTGCCAGTGCTATACCAGAAAATTTGTCTATTACGCGTATCAGTTCGGAAAATATTGTAATTGCTTGCCCCATTGAAGATGTGGAAATGCAAAGTCCTTTGCATTTGCGAAAGCTGCAGCTAACCAAAGAAATGAATTTCTTGCGTAACACTCTGGGCTTTGAGAGCGAACAGCGAATGCTGGCCAACCCCAATGTCCAAAATATTTTGAAATTCTGTCAATTTAACTGTGATCAGTTTCTAAAAATGGTTGAAGTAGAAATTCTCAATCGTTCCGAACGTTCTACTTCCAAAAGTCGCGTTGACGGCTTAAAGATTTTGAAACCTTTGCATTTTCCAAAGCTGTTGAGGCGAGAAAAAACCACGATATCAGCTCATGAGAAAGAGGATTCTATAATATTTCTTAGCAAATCGGACTTGGCCAATTTAGAGCATAAAGAGCAATCTTTCGATCAAAGCACGAATCGCATAACTGATAAAATGAAAGTTTTCCAAACCACCAAAAAGAAATGGTTTCGCAAGCCAGACAAAAATTCTGTGAATTTTGTAAATGCCATGGATTTGGATGAGCAAGCCAAACGCATGAGCATGGAGCGTTACTCGGACATGTCCAAGCTATTGCAAGAAAGATTCGGAGACAAGCCAAATACCTCAGGTAACGAGCATGAGTTAACTTCAGAGCCGAGTGGCGGTGCCAGCGATATTGGCTGCTCGGATGGCGAAGCCACTACTTTCGCTACTATCGAAGAAAAACCCAATCGAAGATATGGTTCTACTAAGGCTGGAAAAATGGTTAAATTGCAAAAATCCATGTCATTGCAAGACATTGAATTGATCACAGTCAATACACGTAAACCAGATCTCGTGGCTTCTCATCAAACCACTGATACAATTTCAGAAGCTGGCACCGACTTGGAAGATGTTGAAAATCATGAACCTTTGCAACAGTCTTTCATAACTGAAAAACTATACAACGAATTTCATGTAAAAACCCGACAATATAGTAAATCATCGTCGAGCCTGCATCAGCTGTTGAATTTCTCTTTACCCCAGAAATTGCAAATTGGCGATAATAAGCGATCATTAGCTCAGCTGAAACATCAACCGCTCCATGGCAATCGCAATCCAATGGAAAAACGTTTAGACTTTAACATAGGTGAGCCGGTAACTGGTAGGAGAGCTACTGGAGGTTTAAATCTTCTCACGGGCGTTAACGCTGTAAATCAACAAACGACTTCTTTATTAACATCATTGACGTCCAATAACCTTATCGAAGATGACTTACCCTATTCCAGTGTACGCGATTCATTGGTATTGTCCAGCGATGAAGGCAGCCCGCCTGATATTCCTGCTGGCACTATACGTCAAGCTTTACATTTAATTGACTATGCCAAGGAGAATATTTATGCGGAAATTTGTCACGAAGTCAGCGCCATGGGTGGCATACCCAGTCATAACCACCACACACGTGATAATTTCTCAGGCGCCACACATTCCACACAGATCTCAGACGACTACGGTGATTATGCCTCTCTGACGTATCCGACTTTAAATCCCACAATAAATAGCAACAACAATAACAATTCGACAGGCTTAGGCAATGCCATTAGTCGGGTACAAATCAATTGCCCGGCAAATTCAATTAGCTATCACACTTTATATGTAGGTGATGAGCCATCGAACGGTGACCCTCAATCGGTCAAGGAACGAAGGCGTAATTCCAATTCGAAAAAGGAGGCACGACATGCACGCGATCGCTCGCACATTACGACCGTTGACGTGGTAGGCGGCGGTGGCGGCAACGTTGGGAATAACGTGACAGCACCGCAAGTAGTAGCTGCTAACGCGGATGGAAATGATTCAGGGGGTTTTGACAATATTTATAATACGCTCAAATGATGACTAATGTGATTTAGTTGGAAATTGGGAGCGTCAGTTTTGAGTGTGTTGAGTGACGGTAAATTGTTTTGATTAAAATTCCGAGCGGGGATAATAATCGTGATAATTATGATTAATGCGGAAAGAAGGTTTAATTTTTTTATGGTTCAAGGGAACAAAATACGTGTCTGTGTATATATAGAGGGAGATGTGCATACTGAAAGCAAGAATAATTTTTAAAAATAAAAAAAATTAAGAAAATCCATTTTCATTTAAAAAATTTATTCCCAATTTTTTTTTTTTTTTTTTTCTTTGTAACTTCTGTTTAAATGAATTTCTTATTACTTTTGGATTTCTTGTTGTTCTTTCTTCTTTTGGATTAATGCATAATTAAAGAATGAAAAAAAGAAGAAAAAGCGTTTCACTTACTTCGACCGTTTTTCTTTTTTTTGTTTCGAGAGAGTTTTTACAAAACTTCTTACAAAACTTCTTTGAAAAGTAAAATCATAATTAAAATGTAATTTGATATCTTTTATATTTTATTTACATTAACGATTTCCATTACCATAGAATGGTAATGAAATACGTAAACTTTTCGAAGAGCAAAATGTAAAAGTAATTCTTTTATTTTTTTTTTTTCCTTCAACTTCGATTATTAGCAAAACTCGATACTTTCTGGACTTTCGACATTCGACTATTATGATGAAAATTTTTTAATTTATTAAACGTCTAGGTGGAAGGGGTATCGATTAATAATGAGTTAATTCAACTTATCCATCAGATTAATGGTGGACTTTTTCGCTTGTACGACATACTTACTTTATAGACATTTTCAGTTAACTGTTTCGATCTCTTAAGAAAATGTCCATATGCGTCACAACAATGTAGCAATGACAAGCACACTCGTTATACACATAGTAAGTGTGATGGGAAATTAGGTTGTAAAGAAATAACTTGACAAAATGACACACACACATTCTAAAATACCTTATTACGGCAAATACACATTCACAACGATAAAATTTTATAAGGAAATTCGACAAGGACAGATGGACGGATTATGATATAAGTTTTGCTCATAACACACAATTTTCTACTTCTTTTCATGACGTATATATTCGTCATACACAGTTAACTGGTTAAAAGTAAGAAATTTTTCTTTGTCCTAATTACAGAGGAATGGAGATACAACTATTTGTGGCCTTAATGTACCCACTACGGACTTCTTATAGAATGTATACGTATTCTTGAATGGCGATTCTAAGATTTGTCTATCCGTCCGTCATCTCCTGTACGTAGGAAAGTAACAAAATTTTACCTTTTGAGTTCCTTTGCCGACTAAGCGTCGACCTAGAGCCGATATTTTATTATTATTACTGCTACGTGAAAAATAAAAATTAAAGATGCAAAGCCGAGAAGTACTGCATATATTATCGGAAAACAAATTTTCAATTAATTATTTGACGCGCAAGGGCAAAATTTGCTCGAATAAGCTATTTCTGTAAAATTCTTGAAACATAGTCTACCTACAATAAAGAGGATAAAAATAGTTTCCCGGTTTCATAACGAACACGCGATTTTTTGTTGGGGAAGACAAATATTTGTATTTCTGTGCGAAGTCTATTGATTTTAGGCATCACAAATGAACTTCATTTGCGTTCTCGGGTGTAAAAGAA
>CCAG010007949.1:0-12812 GCA_001077435.1 Glossina morsitans morsitans
TATTCTATAATCTATGTGAATAGCAAAATTAGTTTACCAGCTGCCATCTCATTTTTCCAGATTTATCTGTGTCCAGAAGAACACACCTAGTTTTAATTTTTGTTTTCAGCTCGGCATCCTCACCAGAATTACTCTGAAATTAATAAAGAAATGTTTTTTTTTCACATTTCACACAAAATAATTTTCTAAGCACACCCACGTCTTTTTTACACGGTAGATAGTATCGTTCTTGGAAAGCCGTGTAAAAAAAATCATGCAACGTATGGTAAATTTGAGGATGTGTTGCATAAATTTTGAAAATCGTGTAAAATGAAAAAATCCACGCAAAAAAAGTAATGATAATGAACAACTAATTTTTATTACAAACAAAAAAAAAAAAAAATTAATATTAGTGTACAGTGCCAATTCAATCCCTAAGTACAATATATGAAAATTTAAATTGAGATTGGGTATAAAAAACAATTTTGCAATTATTCACCGCCACTAGACAACAAGCACGCACGTTTATCGTACGAGATCGTATAAAATAAAAGTTGGGTGTATATGACGGATACAGTAACGATAGCGAATTCTTTACTTTTTTTTTTAAGTCCGCACCGCATACACTTACCCGGCATCTTAAAATTGAAAGGAGAATCATTTATATTTATCTATTTTTATTGCTTATCAAAATATTAATTACAGCATGATAACAATCTGAAATATGTTAGCTAATATTAATAAAAAAAAAAAAAAAAAATTTATTTTATAAATTATTTTATGTATAAAAAAAAAGACAAACTAAAATGACAAATATGTAAACTTTTATATTCACACTAGATCATATATATATACGATCGCTGTAATCAATTACTTAATATGGCGGGGATTTTAATCACAAATCCAAAATTCATTTTATACATATAACTGGGTATTCATTTCTCTATGTTAAAAATTTCATTTCGTTTCTTACGATTTCGATATATTTATTATCTCTAAAGTTGCCATTCATTTATTTAATGATATTAATTCGCTTTAATTGAAACTAATTTCGATATATTTTGTTGTTTTTTTTGTAAACGAAAATGATTTTCTTTCTTAATTTTTTTTGCTTATTTTTTTTCTCATCATCTCGTTTTTCCGATGAAACATTCCAAAAAATAGAATAAATGCATATGGATCTATGTAAATCTGTATATGTATGTTTGTGTGTGTGTGTGTGTGTGTGTGTGTGTATGTGTGTTTTTTATATGTGGGTTAATAATTCTACAAACTACTAACTTAAATCACAGATATATCTAAGGTTAATGTGGATCATTTTTCTTTTTATTGTTTGTATTTTAAAAGACAGAGATATTACTGTTTAAATGCAGTATAAAGAAAAAAAAAAAGACGAGGAGAAAACACATTAAATGCAACACTGTGTAAATTTAAATCTTATAATCAATTAACTGAAAATGTTTCATGATCACGATATGTTCCTCAATTGAAACGAAACGATTTCAACTCATTCCAACTTATGTTGGTTCAGTTAAGTATCATTGTTCCGTAAAGTTTGATGATTTAAGTTCGTTTAGTTAAGTTCGATCATTTATGTTCGTTTAAATAAGTTCGATCATTTATGTTCGTTTAGTTATGGTCGAGTTCGAGTTACTCAAACCGATAGATGAAGTTTGAATTAAATGCGAAACGATATGATGCTTCATGTTATTCATACGAGATTTTTCATAAAATGTTTAATTAAGGCATCGAACTATAATAGGCGTATCTGAGGATTTAACTAAACACATTAATGAAGTTCGAATGCCTAAAGAACTGAACGCATGGCTTGCGTATACATTATAGCTCAGTGTATTAGATATACCGGAGAGTTCTGTCCGTTCCGGTTACAACAAGTATCCTTTTAATTCACATCAACTGACGAGACTGGCGATTGCCAAATCAATGGTCGTGGGTTCGAATCTAACTGCGATAGATCATACTTTGTAAACTAGTTATAATAAATCTATCCGTTCTGGTTGCAGCAAACTCCGACAAGTATGCGCATATTTTGGACTCTCACTTTTTATCACTGAATGCTGACCTAGTATATAGACTAAAACGCAGATGATTCTTATTAGGCGAGGCATGACTACTTGTAAAGTTCGCTTACGCCACTGCATTTTGCATGAACCCCAATAAGAAAGAAATTTAAAAAAAAGGAAGCCTATAAAAATATATTGAAGCTGTTTGATGAAAGTATAGTTTCTGATAAAACGAGTACAAGATCGAAAAATTTTATATAGGTGATCTCGATCTTTCTGATAAGCACCGCTCTGGACGACGGCGTTACTGTCAACATGGAAAATTGCGGAAAGGCTCGAGTCACCTCAACAATGGATCATGTTTGAAAGCTAGAATTTGTTTTATTTATAAAAAAACGGACAGAACTTTCTGGTAGATCTAATATCTACTTGGAGAAGAATAGAACACAACCTGCTTATTCTACTAGGTAACGTTTTACTGCGTTAAGAGGTAACGGTAACTTAAACAATTGGTTAATTTTTGAAGCATCATATAATTTTGTTGCAGTATTGAGCTGTAAGTCATGCCCACTGCTGTAATGAATAATGCATACCCATGCTTTGCGTTCAGCTTTCAGTTTTATTATATCCACCAAAGGGGGTCTACTTTTATTTACCGGGCTTTTTTTTTAAGTCATACAAATATGTGTTGGAGGATTTGTATATATTTATATATAAATGTATATATATATTTTATATGATTCGTCTTTCAGAAGACATCTTCAAGATGATCGTCAGAAACAAATATGGAAAGAGGAGAAGAGTGTGGTAGAAAGTCTGGAAAGTATGTGGCGGTAACTGTTATTTACCGAGCACTTATTGTAGCAACTCACTAATCATAGCTTAAGCGTAATCCCTTACGCTGGGAAGCTAGTCCGGATACACTGACATCATCGACTTCACAAAAAAGGTACTTATATAAACATCACTTCATAAGTTCCTAGGATGACAGATAGATGTAGAATGACCATTTTGGAATCGTTTGGAATATAGTTATCCTACATCTATATGTTATCCTACGAACTTATTGAGTAAATTGTCGTATATATAATTAGTGATTAAGGAACTTGCCTTAAACATTTCTCGCGCTCGGTCTGCATGTCGTTCGTCATTTCGTTTCGTCATTTCGTCGTCTTAGAATTTTGATGTGAAATAATTTTTCATTCCGTCTCTCGGTCGAAATTCGGCAAAGCGTTCGTCTAGTCCCTTTTTAAGCGCGATGACGTAAGAGCATAGACACTGTTTTGAGTTGTTGCAAAGTGCAGCCAAATCTTGGAAAAATATTATTTTAGGAATAGAAAGAAGGGTATGCAGAATGAAAGTAGCTTTGCAATAAATTATCGTACTCCAATGGTGGGCTCTTATAGATCCGGCTTAGGCCGAATGAAAGTTTTTTTTTTGTTGTTGTTTTGAGTTTACAATGAATTCGTTCGTAATAACATAAATTTCAAATTATTAGAAAAGGACATCAGCCTTAATTTATTGTAAAACACTTCTAGTGTGATATACGATATGTGTGATTTTTTGATGTCATATATAGTTCGGAGGGATTTAAACAGAAAAGACATGTTTTCACTTTTACTTTTTTTTTTTTTAATCTTAATTCTCACTTAATGGCACAAAGTGTTTTTTTGTTTTCTTGTTCTATTATATGGGAATTCATACTAATGTACATTTTGTTTCTTTTGTTTTTGTTTTTTTTTTTGGATTTTCATTTACATAGATAGTATTATGATTAAAAAGTATTATATGATTAAGATGGAACAAATACGTGGACGTGTTCATGTTCGTCAACGTAATCGCATTTAATGGAAGCGTTTAATTAAGTCAAGGAATATTTTATATATATATATATATATATATATATATATATACATATAGATACTCGAGGCTTAACTAAAAGCTTTGACGTAATACAACGATCCTAATGAATTGTCTCTAGACATGTACCTCGGGGCAATCTTCATCCTTAATGGACGTATATTGGACCTTTTTGGCTACATTATCGAATACCGGTGTAATCATAAATTTCAATTTGTCACGACTCACGTAAATCGATGCGACCACTAAGCCCAACAGAATCATACTTAAAACGATTAACAGGAATATTAAAGTTGCAGTATGTCGCGCCATACCGTTCTGGCTGTGCATTGATAAACTGTAATGATCTTGAGTGGCAGTATTGAACATAATTGTCGCGGCCGCGACAGCGGCAGCACATTCCGACATATCCAATTCCATAATTGGTAAGGGATCGATTTTATTTTGATAGCACATCAAGGCTTGTTTATTGCGTGCGGTTACATTCGTCGAATCAATCCAAGTACGAAAAGAACTGATCTTGCAATCGCAAACAAACGGATTAAGATTAAAGTCGACAACCAGTTCGGTGGTTCGATTCGGTAAATCGTTCAATTCATTGAGTAACATTAAATCGTGAGTCTTAACAAATTCAAATTTATTCCTTTCCAGATCTAAGAAACGTAAATTCTTCAAACAATGAACCTCGAAATTGATATCCTTCAAGTAGTTATCACCCAAATGAAGATCCCTTAAATTGGGTAAATCGCAAAAGACACGACGATCCTTAAAGTTCGTAATCTCGTTCTGTTCCAAATGCAATTTCTGCAATTTCACCAACTGACTATTCATGAATATGTCATGCAAATCTTCGCTTAGCTGCGGCGAAGTGTTGTCATCAAACGCGTCCGTTAGATGAAGACTTTGCAAATTAAGGAAATTGGAGAAGACTCGAGGATGATGATGATTCACTTCGTCGTCATCACGCGATATACTCAAATTATTGTGATTCAATATTAAACGTTCCACGTTCTGTACATGATGATACGATTTTCCACGTATTTCACGTATATGATTATTACTCATGTCGACTATTTTCAATTTCTTATAATTATTTATCGAACCGAATACATTCCAGGGTAATTCGGGTATATTGTTCCCAGTGAAGATGAGAATTTGCACCTCATCGGGCATAAATTCTAAAACGCTTGTATTCCGCAACCCGGCATTAGTGCAATTAACAATATACTGTAGAGTTAACTCGTATTCCTCGTGACCGCACCAACAACTGCTGGGAAAATTCGGGCCGCACGATGATGATGTTATTGATGAATAAGCGAATGCTGATGAACTCTTCAAAGCCAGGCTTGGTCCGAACATAAAGGCCAATATTTGTAACAAATAAAATTCCAAAATATTCATCGTGATCGCTGCAAAGAAAAGAAAAGATCAGGAGAGATTAAAAGAAGGAAAGTGTATGATGGGCAAACTCTCAATGGCTTGGAGCGCGGTAAATTCTTAGTCTTCTTGAGCACTTAAGTTCCATTTCCATTCCGCTTATAGTGGCACTGGAAGGTTGCCCTAAAATTTTTTTAGATAACAGCTTTGGATAGAAGAGGACGTAGGTAGCCTTACTACCATATCGGTTAAATAAATTTGGTTTAATTGTGTGGTTATATAAAAGTAAATTTGATGGACGCACAAGTTTGTGGCCACAACCACAGCGTGGGGGCATACACATGTTTGCAAAAGAGCAGAAGTTGCAGTTGCATGAGTGATACATCAAGCGAAGTTCGGAGTGGACAGCAACATGATCATTGCTAAGAACGATCGCAACGCCTTAAAAGCCGTTGAGGAAATAATTCTGATTGCTTAGATGAAATTGTAAAGGAAAATGATACGGATCGGTCCACTTTTCCGATCACTCCTCAATAACACCCTATTCTGAAAAATCGTTATACGGTGTTGTTTAAATCTCAGTGCGGCAGAATTTAATTTAGTCGCATTCCACACTAGGCTGCGGCTACCTGGATAGTTTTGTCTCTTCAACCATCGTCACCCTGCTACGCGAATAGAAGACATTCCATGAATGACTGCTTACATCGTTTGCTTACTTTTACGGGATTTCTCTGATATCGTAAATGTCAACAATAAAAGTTTAGTACGCCACATGAGTGTAGCTTAAAGTTTATTGATATATCGTTGTTTGGTATTTATGGTTAAGGTAATGAAGGATGAGGTATATGAGAACATGAGACAAAGCCAAGTAATTGTGTACGATATACGCCTATTAGTGGTAAGGTACGATCTCAGATTCGAACTCACGATCACCGACTGGGCAGTATTGATCCTTATCCCCTAGGCGATGCGTCACAGTCACTATGACTGATAAACGATCGAAATAGAAGGATCTTTCGCCCTACACCGTGCGTGAACTAGCGATAATTATTGACACATTTTACCAAAATCGAATTTATATTGAACACAAACTTCCAGGGACAGACGGACAGACGGGCAGACGGACAGATAGACTTAGATCAATTGAAATTATGATTTTGAATCGATCGGTATAACAAAAAGTGTGTCTATCTTAAGCCCTTCTCCGTGTTACGTACATCCGCACTAACTTAATATATCCTGTATCAAAAATGATGTAGGGTACAACAAAGTGATTCCAGACAAAGTCCAAACAAGAAGACGGCATACAACGACATATGGCTATGTTGGAGCAGATACTATGGCTTTTTGAGCTTCTTTTTTTTTCTATTCTATGCCTTAGTTTTTAATATTGGAGCCGATAAAAAGTGAACTAACGGAGTTTTTTATTTCCTTTAACGGCAATAATAATGCGATTTTATTTTTTAATTATTCGCAGAGTATGCTTTATAATGTTGAAACAACAAAAAAATAAAGCAAAAGCAAAAAAAAACCTCTTAGTTAAATTTCAACCATTTTTTGGAATTTTATGCAATTTTTTCTACGAGAAGAAAATGCTTGGGATTCGATTTAAATTCACATACGCGACTCGTATGAAAATCAAACGGGTACTTTTTTATTAAGCCGTAGGCACATCTGATTCACTGTTTTTCAATCGCTTCATTAAAGAAAGTCAATATGAAAATATATCCTTTCAGGTTCAAATTAAATTTTTTATATCCGTCAACCAATCGCACACCGGACGGTATATTCATTTTGTCGAAGCGTTGGAAACAAGTAAAAAGAAGCTTTCTAGATAGAGTATGCAAAGTACATATGTACATATGCTTGGTTAGCATCAAATTTGGAATCGATTTAAGTATGTCCGTCTGTCCATCTATATATCTTTGGTAAAACTTTTCCTGTTGGTAGACAAGACGTTGAAATTTCTTGCGCGCAAGTTGTTATTGAACATGGCTCGGAGTAATGAAAGAAACCGTCCAAAAGGGTGCCATAGAGTAGGAAGCCCTTTGCTTTCTATAAACTACAATAGATAACACACAGCAAAAATTTCCACATATTGCAGAAGTGGAAAATATCAGTCACGCCCATCCAATACTATAGAGTACGGATAGTTACGTTTTTTTTTAGTCTTTTCGGTATAAACGATTCGGCCACAGCCGGATATAATTTTCTAAATTGTTTTTACCGCTATTTTAATTTTTTCACTAAGAACAAAACCTTGTGTTGTTTTTGTCTTTATTTATTTGTTATTATTTTCTCTTTCATGGCAACAATAAACCATTAATTTTATCCCGCTAAACTACAGGATGTATTAAGTTTGTGCGGACATATGTAACATCCAGGATTTATCTTAAGTCAACTAAAAGGTGAGTCTATCTTAAGCCCCTCTGGTTGTTGCATAAGTCCGCACAGAACGTATGTATGTGAACGTGTGAAGCAGACGGAATCCGGCGGGCGGGCAGGCCTAGATCCTGTCCGTCCATCAAATAAAAGCTGGGTATATGTTAAGTCCTTTTGGACGCTACATTGGTTCGCACAAACTTAATCATTATTTTCTGAATCGATCTAAGCCTGACTGTCAGTCCATCTGTCCGTCCGTCGGATTTCTGTTCATGTATTCTTGTGTTTAACGTACAGATCGCAATGTTTGAAATATTTTGAGATATTTTATTGAAAATAGACCCGCGTTTCATATAATCGTTCTTAAGAAAAGTGAGAGTGAGTGAGATTTTTAAAATATGGTATTCAATATTTTATGGTGAAAATTGGTTCATAATAACAAATTGAAAAGGAAATCAATCTTACTGAACTTGGATCACGTAGTCTAATTTTGGTTATTTGGAAATGTAAAGCTTTATATGGCGAAAAGGCCTAAGTCTGCTGATGGATATTTAATCGTAATAGTAATTTGACATAAAAATTAACTCGATCAAGGTTAAACCACATAGGTTTATATCTTGGAACCCACTTCATATAAGATTTCTCATAATTAAATTTCATTTTTCAGAAAAAGATTTAATTTTTACTACTTTTCGATGAAAATTACTTCACAATAGGAAATTAACCAAAAAAAGAAATGAACGATAAGGAATTTGGTTCACATAGATGCTATTTTTTAGACCCTAAAATATAAGTGGACGTTATAATGAACAGCAAGCCGCTATATAGAAGCAAAATATAGTTTTTAGCTTTCTATGATGGACACCGATGAGGATTATGTCCCGTGATGTCTTGGGCATCCTTGAGCAATATGCGAGCTTTCATAAAAATAATGTTTAATTTTTCATGTACTATTATCGAAACGAGCGGATAACTGTGCTAGGTGAAGTGGTGTAATGATCGACCTTGCCCGATTGTAATGCCCTTAGTTGTTTTTCTTATAACGACTTATCAAAGGCAAACGTCATATGGGAGGTGGTAGAAAAAGTGGTCCGATCCGAACCATTTTTAATAGTGTTCGTCCTTGAGTTAAAAATATATCAAAAATTGAAATCTATATGTACACACGGACATCTGATGGATAGAAGGAGGGACGGACAGATGAACAGGCAAGCGTAGATGGATTCGAAAAGTGTTGCTCAAGCAAAAGGTGAGTCTATCGTAAGTCCTCCTGGTTGTTAAAACCGTCCGCACAGATTTAAAGCCTCGTACGTCACAGAAAACGCGGAATGAGTTTTAAGGATAAAAAAACTTTGTAAATTTTTTTTTTTTTTTTTTTTGGGCGTCTTAAGCGATCGCTTATAAATAGTTAAGGATTATAATCTAAAATTTTATTAGAGGAATTATTCTATATATGGCTTCAGAAGATCGGGGTTCGGTCCTTCCTTACTGCTGTCACTACTTACCGCGCTTTTCCCGTACCTATATCTTCTAGTGCTTACAATTCTCAACTGATGGCTTTTAAATTCCCGCTATAGTTTTATAGTAACATCCTCTGATGAAAAGTGCCGAGATGTGTTTTCGATTGTGTAGAAAATAGTTTGAAAAATTTAAGAATTTAATTTTTGCTTTTACAGGGAGAGAGAAAGACAATCCTGGAATGCGACTCTGCTTATGCACGTATGCATTTAAAATTGTATACTTTCATACGACTTTCTTAATATGTATATGTCATTTAATTTGTCATTTGTAATCATAACAGTTTTTGGTGTTTATGTCGTTTTTATGCCAGCTTTCCAATTTGTTGGCGATAAATAGACAAGGAAGAAAAGAAAAAGTAGAAAAAGAAAAGGAACAACTAAAACCACAAAACTTGTTTAGTATGCAGTGTGTCGGCAATAAGTTATTGTTGTTGCTGCTGTTGTTGTTGCACTCCTTACTTAGACACTGCTATAGATGCTGTTCCATAGCCAGCTTTGAAGCTTCAGATATTTCGAATTCACAACTTTGCATATTTTGCGGCAACAAATTGTTTACCACTCCCTCTATACAAAGTTTTTCTTGTAGTCTTTTTTTTTTGAACATTTTCTTTTTCCTTTTTTTTTGCGATGTTTTTTTTTTTTTTTTTTTTTTGTAACAGTTAAAGGAGAAAAACTAGAATATTTGCAAATAGCTGTGTAACGGCAGCAATATAAAAAAATTTATTCAGACAATTTATGGTTATGAGGGTTTTTTTTTTCTATCAATGATTACATTTTGCTTCTTCTTTCTTTTTGTTGTTTGTTTTTTTGTCCACAACAAACAAACAGATGCAACTTTGCGGCGAGGAATAAATGAGAAATAGCAAGAATGCAAGAAAGTTCAACAAAAATTTGCTTAGACTTCTGTAGGATTTCCAGATATGCATGCTATTGCATACTAAGCTTAAGTGAAAATAAAAATAGTTTATGATAAGAAATTGAAGATATCGACAGAACAAATCAACTTAAGCTTCTTGGGAGAGGCAGGTAAGAGATTTCACCTGTAAAAAATAAAATTTTGTTATCAGATTTCATATCTTTAAGCCTTTGACAGTTTTGACTATTGACAGATCGATGAGTGGTATGTGCGGTTTGTAGCATGCGAGATTTCATTTTTAGTCTAATAATCCCATTATTATACAATCTTTTCTGCATGATTTCTCTCCAGAAGCTGTGCTAATCTGCTTCGAACCGAACACCACTTAGGGAAGAAAAGGTTTTTTTTTCAATAGAGCAGAACTTTACATGCCTTACACACATATTAAAGCATAGAGTCATCAGAAAAGTTTTTTTTTTGTTGTCAACTTCTCTCCCAATAAACTCACTTCGCCACGAAAGGTATGACACGTTGCATCATTTTGTTGGAGTCACATATCCCAATCCAAGTTATAATGTTTTCGTGGCGTTCTTCGGAAAAAATTGAACAAGCTTTACTTTTATAAGGCGCAGGAACAATCTTCAAAAACCCCATAAAGTATATAAATTCTTGGCCAGTTTCAAATTTGCCATTCACCTCCGTCTTTATGTCTGTCCATCTGCTCGTATGCGTATTGTTTAGTTGTATAGTATTTGTTTAACTGTGGCAGGGAAGCCCGCTTCTGAGCCGCCTTTTTCGGACTCATTTCTCCGAATTCTCTAATTCGTTAATCAATCAAGCAGTTTATGTGTTTGTATTCATTTGTACGGTTGTGTATTTTGAGACGGGCAGACAAGCGTAAATTAATTCAGGACATGATTATGGAGAAAATAGTCATAAAGGTGGTCCGATTCAGTTCATTGTCAGTAGTTTTCCTCCTTGTAATCGCACTGATTTTCGTTTCATTATACCAAAGGCTGCGCACAGCATATGAAAAATAAAAGTAATCGATAGACGGA
Source organism: Glossina morsitans morsitans (assembly GCA_001077435.1). Taxonomy (NCBI): domain Eukaryota; kingdom Metazoa; phylum Arthropoda; class Insecta; order Diptera; family Glossinidae; genus Glossina; species Glossina morsitans. The sequence goes on from CCAG010007949.1 coordinate 11,057, forward strand.
CGGACAAGCTTAAATTAATTCAGAAAATGGTTCTCAATTGTTCGGTATCTTCTGGACATTACACGCATCTGCACAAACTTACTATGCTTCATATCACAAATAGTGGCAGAGTGTTACGTTACTTCAATTACATTACCACTCGCAATATAATATCGTATAGCATCCAGTAGAAGAGCATAATCCACTTCTAAACGAAGGGTGACATGCAATCTTGCTAACAGACGACCGATGATGTTTCCCATTCACTAAGTGTGCATTGTAGGGTTTTATGTTTCTTAGCTTCTGTAGAAGTTATTCAGATATTTTTACCTTACACAAGTTGTGATCGAAAGGTATATTAAATTAGTGCGAATGTACGCAACGCCAACAAGAATTTCAGATAGACCGAAGTTTTATTTTACCGATTGCTTGAGAATCATTTTCTAAATCAGTTTAAGCTTGTCGGTCTGTCTGTCTGTCTGCCTTGTTTTCTTGTGTTCAATATATATGGCGTAATTTTTGGAGATATATCGATGATATTTGTTGTAACGTCATGTTTTGGCCCAGAGATACACACCATTGAAAATGGCTTGGATCGGATCACTTTTTCGACCAGTTCCCATATATACAACATTCCACTTTGAAAAGTTATTATATGAATAACCGTGTTAAGCGAAGTAGTGTAGGGCCATGTTTCTCACTTCTCACACTTTAACACTTAGAGATTTAAGACTACGACATTTAGAAGAAGCAACAAAGGCAAAAAGAAAATACAATCTTTGTGGTTTTTAGTTTTTTTTTTAAATTTCTTTCTTCCAATAATACTCGCAATTAAAGACAAGTGCGTTTTCGTATGAGTGTAAGATATGCCATACGGACATTATAAGCTTTGGAAAAGTTTCAAGGAAAATCATTTGTTTTATGTGACTATTTTATATGCTTACTTGACTTTTTATGGTTCTATTTTCAAAAGTTTTTATACCCTACACTACGCGTGGTTCAAAGCACAACAATCCAATTCGTTTTTGCGGAGGTATGTGACACCCGGAAGGACGTTAAATGGATTATATAGTCTTTATCATATCAATTGATTTAGAATCATTTTCTGAATGGATTTTAACTTGTCTTTTTGTTGAACTTTGTCCGATGTCAGTCTGTCATTAAATTTCTGCGTTCATCCTACAGATCGAACGTTTTGAAATAATTTGAAGAAATTTGTTCTACTAACATATTTTGGACACAGGGACAAATTCTATTAAAAATTGATTAGATCGGATCACTTTTGCCGTCACTCCATATGCAAAAGTCTTAATGTGAAAAGACGCAAATACCGTTAAGTACTTTAGTTGAAAAATTTCAATCGGTTGGGCCAGCTTTTTCGACTTTCTCATATGTAATCGTTTCCAGGAGTCTACTTTTTAATATTTTATGATAAAAATTGTTCAACTCGTTACTGAAATTGGCCCATTGGTGTAGCAAATTTGGCCCATTTAGGTCTATTTTGTGAACTTGTTCTCATTTAAGGATTCAGAAGGCCTTTCATGAAAGCAAAACATGATTGCAGGAATTTTATATTCAAATTAAGGCGTTATATGTGGGGAACGATCGAAAAAATGGTTCGATCCGTCAGTGTAGTAAATTTCATCGAAATTATTTAAAAATTGCAATCTGTAAGTTGAACAAAATAAAATAAGGAAGACATATGGACAGACAATCTTATATAAATACAAGTTGGGTCCACTGCAAGTCCTTCTCGGCTTTCCATACACCCACTCCA
>CCAG010007950.1:0-24565 GCA_001077435.1 Glossina morsitans morsitans
TGGCCATCGGGCTCCCCTGTTAGCTAGACTGTATTTTACATGGTATACTTCTATATATTCTTTTCATTCTTTCCCGAAAGTTTTTCATTGCTTTATCTACAAATTTAATATCTTCACAAGCCTTCATAAAGTAGGGTAAATCAGCATAACGAGCACTTTCCAAAGAGCAGCAATTTTTCTAATAACTTTCTTTTATTTTGTTAATTCAAATCATTTCAACAATGGTATTAAATTGACTTTGTCAGCCAACGACACAGACTCAAAATTTCACGTTGGCTTTCATATTGGATTCCGTTCACATACGTCGGCTTTAATATTCAATCCAATTCCTCTTGTCACATTTATCTTATCTTTCAAGTATATATCCATTGAATTCTTTTCCTTGCACGTCTCATTAAAATCTAATTATCATACTCTTTATGATCCTGCACTCTACCGATCAATTTTCTCAGATAAACTTTGTACTCCTCATTTATTCCCAATTTTAAAGTTTTTAGTGAACGGCAATTGCGCAGAAGAGCGATAGGCGGTAAATTGAATTTTAGTTATTCCCTCATAAATCTGGAATATTCATGAGATGAAAATAATATATTTTACATTTTCGCTTCTATGTATCTTTTCTCAGTTTTCTTTTCGCGAAAATCGTTTGCGTAGAAGTTTGCTTTACTGGGATCCTTTCTTCCATAGTAAAGCAGTCTCTGTTTCTCATACTTTTGGACTGATTAGCGTAAAATTCTGAATTGATTTAAGCCATGTCTGTCCGTCTGCATGTTTATGTGGTGTGTCTCCCCTGGTCGTAAAAATAAAGATATCGATTTCAAATTTGGTAGCGACATTGGAAGTCGTTGCACGCAGGTGGTTATTGAAAATGGGGCACATTAAGTAGAGCAGGAGCCCGCAGTGGAGCGTAAACTGAACGCATCTTCGTTTTTCTTAACAAAAATTTGTGGGTTTTTGCTCGTTATTCGGAAATGATTAAAGTTAGAAGGCTGAAATTTTGCACATTTACTTTGCGAAGCATTCTACTCTTTACGTGCATAAATGGAAAAAGCATGCCCACACAAAGTTGCAAGCGATTTAATTGTCTTTTTTCATTTTTTTATGCTTATTTTTCATAAGGCAAATAATACGGAATGTTTAAAACTATTTTGTACATTCCTAAAATCAAGATATATTATCTGCTTAAAAATGGGTTAATTCCAAAATCAATATGTTACCCACTACGACCCGGTGGGTTGTTTCTTAATAATACCAATAATAGCGATATGGCCATCAAATAAAGGAACTTGGAGAGTAGAAGCGGAAAAGCATAGGGGTGGGTATAGGAGATTCGGTCCTCGCCGAATATAACTTTCTTACTTGTTCCTATAGCTTAACCTTTTTGAAAGAAGATTGAAGTTTATTAAATTTTCAGTTTTGTTTTATTAATTAATATATGAATTTATGAACATGTCTTTCTCGTAGACAATTCACACACAACTGGCAACGTATGAATAGTAAATAAAGAACAATTATTTAATTTAAATTAAAGTTTTTATTAATCTGTTGAATAACAGTTAGATCTACGCCCTTATTTTCGTTGAGCGAATCAATGATTTCGATTAAAGCTGCAAAGAAAAAAAAAAAAAATGGAACTTACATTTTATAAAGAATTTTTCCTAACCGACCTTTACGTTCATCGTTCGACATTAGTAAGGATAATATTGATGTTTGTTTGTTTTTGCTGATTTCCAAAAGAGTAAGTGCCGTCAACGGATCCTTTTGCGGCAAATAATAGTCGTGAAGTGTACGAATGACATCATTTAAGATGTCAGAGTCGAATCCTGCACCCAAAACTTTAGTTAATTGTTTTAACGGTATGGACTGTACAATATGAGAGGAATTTAGTAAAGTGAGGTTAAAATGTATCGTTTAAATGTAATACCTTTAAAAAAGGATATTTTTGTCTCTCTGTTAATTCTTTCCAGTGACAATAAAACTGAGCGGTAGTTGTCGGTACGGGCGGTAAAGGACGCTGAAAATTATACGTATTACATAAGTATATTGAATGTTGTCGTACTTTGTATACCTTTTCTTTTCTCTCAGTCTCCGTTTCGTTAGACGTTTGATCCATTTGCTCCTTTTGCCTGTTCTTTCCTTTCTTCTCTTTAGTTAATATTTCCACTTCTTTTTTTGGTTTTGACATCTGATTCATTTTCGACTTTTGTTGTTTAAACTCCTGCTTGACTTGCTGGATTTGTTTAATATCTTGCATATCAGCTTTTTGAGATGTATCCGTAGTATTAGCCGTCTTTTTAATCTCTTCAAATGCTCCGCAATTACTATTAAACAGTTTATCGATATCTTCATCAGAGATTTTTAGATTTTCATAATTTTTGCTATCTTTCGGCCCTACCACATCAGCTATCTCTATGCGTTTCAGAGATTTGCTTGATCGTTTATAGGAAGGCTTGTCTACAGGCAGTATATCAATGACATTTGAGAGCAATGGACTAAAATTAGGTCCATTCGAAGTTTTTACTAAAAGTGCAAGGCAAAAATTACGTCATCTAAATTGGAATTTTTGTTAAATTAATTACCAGTTTTACGCAAGCGTTCATTAATGCGTTCCAGACTGCGTTTGGCTTCACCATTTTTAGGATCAATCGTTAGCACACTAGTACAGTCCTTAAGGGCGTCCATGTTATTGCCCAATGATTCATGGGCTGACATACGTCTGTAATAGGCCTTCACAGCTAAGTTATCTAATCCTATGGCATGATCACAATCCTCTATGCATTCATCGTATCTATTGTGAATAACAATATGGCGGCAATAATAAACAAGCAAAGTTCTTTTTTTTCAATATTATATTACCTTTCCAATTTTAAATAGCACAAAGCACGATTAGTAAAGAAAATCGCATCTGCCGGATACAAGTTAATAGCCTTTGTATAAGCTTCAATAGCCAATTGATATTCTCCCAGTTTGACATGTTTGTTGCCTTTATCTTTAATTTCATTGGCTTCCTTAAGTTTTAATGGAATCTCACGTTTTTCTGCGGATAAGACATCACCTGCAGTTAGACGCGTATTTACTGCTGGTGAGGGTGATGAGGGTAATTGTTCTTTAATTGTATGGCTGCGTATTGGCAGGGTTTTCAGAGTCTTTTAAGGGATCATTTCCTCTATTAATGGTCTTTTATATTTAAATTTTCAATTTTCAAACTTACCTTTCCATCCGTTGAGCTTTCCTCTTGTTCCGTTGCCTGTGCCAGCATTTGTTTTTCCTTATCCTTGATTTCTTTTTCCCATGAAAGCAAATCATTTATGGAATTTCTATGTTCCTCAGCATTGTTTCGCACTTGTGTCTGAATTTCATACGATTTACGAGCGGCATCCATTTTCTCTCAATTAAGTCCTGTTATAACTGTGAGTTTGTAATGTGTTTTTACGAATTTTTTCTTGTTGCAATAGTTCTTTTATGATGCTTGTTTTCTGATAGATATTTCTACGAAAAATTTATTGCTTTGCAACATAAGAAAAGAATATTCTGTTGTCAAAATAAAATGTTTTCTTCTACTTCTTCTTCTCACCTCGGCTCTTCGACTACTCATCGGATATTGATAGCATTAGTAAATGTGACAAAAAACGTGAGATTCATTTTTCACATTGAGTGGATTTTAAACAAATATTTTAAGATATATATGTAATTATGTATATATATATATATATATAAGATTTCCTGTATAAATGATAAATTTGGTTAGAGGCCAGATATCAAATCAGTTATATTAAAGTTTTATTTAAAGAAAATCAAATGTTACCAACATCATCATTTTTCAATAGCATTTAGCTGGAGATTTTGGACACAAACCAGCAGAAGGCTTATCCGAAAATTGCTTTATTAGTTTAGCTTGTGTAGAAATCATATAAATCGTTTTAATACCGTACAGAGGGAGGAGTGCAGTCAACTTAAAAAAAAAGAATGAATACCGTTTTCTGAACAACATTGCAGAATCAAATCAATCAAATTACACTGGTGTTATGTGTACAATCGTTGCTTTTCGTTCATTTCTTATTTTCTTTTATTTAATATAAAAACAAAGGGATGGCAATAAAATCTGCATTTGTTAGCTTGTTGGACAGCAAAAGAAGAAGAAGATATAAAACACATATGTACTTGCACAACTGAATCACCTGATTCTTAAACATTTGTTATAAAATTGGCAGCATCATTTGTTTTTGATCGATGTTATTTAACAGAAAGTAGCGAGTTCGTAATGTTATTTAACAGAAAGCAGCAAGTTCGTAATGTTATTTAACAGAAAGCAGCACGTTCGTAATGTTATTTAACAGAAAGCAGCGCGTTCGTGAAGTTATTTAACAGAAAGCGGCACGTTCGTGATGTTATTTAACAGAAAGCGGCACTTTCGATGCTGTAAAAGCGCCCTCTGTGTTTATTAAGAATCGCTTGCGTCCTATCACCTGTTGAATGGCTTTAAATCATCTGCTACATAGCCAGCTGATACACGTATTTGCAATTAGTGGAAGACCACGAGTATTCATTTGTTGTCAAAACATTCAGAGGCTTGCAAAACGCTCGGGGGCTTCATATAGTATATGTATGCTTGCAGGTCCATCTGTCCGCCTGGTTGCCTGTCTGCCGGTCTGCCTGTCCGTCTGTGTAATCTCTGTGTTAAACTTTCTCCTGCTCGCAAAATTGTAACTATCGGCTTTAAATTTGGAGGACACGTTGGAAGTTCTTGCACTAAGGTTGGTGTGGAAAATTGGATAAATTGATAAGAGTACACGCCCATACTACCACATAACTTGATGCTACGTCAAAACTAAAACAGATACCACGACAAGAATATGATGAGAAAAGTAGAGAAAGTCAGCCACACTTAACCATTATAAAATAATCAACAAGGTGTGTCCTTCTGTCTGTCATTCTATGACAATTTATGTCGTAAATATTTTCCTGATCGCAAAAGTTAAGATAGAGGTTTCAAATTTTCCAAAAACATTGGAAGTCGCTGCGGGTTAATATCGAACATCGGCAAATTCATTCAAGGCATACGCTCAAGGTAGGACGGACGTGAACTGAGAACGCTTTCGTTTTGGAAAGTAAAAACATTGAATTTTTGTTCATTACTCATATCCTAAGCTAGACACAGTGATAAAAATTTCTACGTCTGCTTTCTGGTCCAGGCCGATACGACATTTTAGATTATCGAAAATCTTTTTTTTTCGTCTTTCTTGGCGGTGGACTACGCCATTGGCACAAGCACTTTTCTTATTTGCTTTTTTAGTCTTTTCTAGGATAAGAGTGTTGGTTATAAAAGATTCGGTCCAAACCGAATATAATTGTGTCAGTTGTTTTCACCACGTTATAGTGTGACAGAGAGTGTGTGTAAAATCTTTTTGTAACAACATAGCGTAAGTAGTGGCGCCTAAGCTTTTCAAATCAAAATCATTTTTATGCCATGATCTGTGACGTTTTTATGCATATGCGTGCGTGTGTATATGTTTGTATATGTAATTTTTCATTCCTGCTTTTCCTTACTTTCTCTACAGTTTCTTCCAGTGTATTGCTCCTCTAAGAAAGCAACAACAATAAATGACTTTCAACTTCCGCTTTCGCTTACTTATGTACGAAAACTTAGTGTAGGAGAGAAAGTGCAACAACAGAGGCTTCCTTTACTTTTAGACAGTTTATGTGCCTATGTATGCATATAGCCCTGTGGGCTATTCATAATTTATAACGGTATCTTTTTTATTTATTTTCGACTTGTGTTTGTTTTTTTGCTTCTTCGCTCTGCTTTCGTGCCTTTGAAGCTGTTCTTTGAAAAGGTGCAGCAACGGCACCCAGTGCAGATTACATAGAATGTCAGAAATTTATAAACATTTGTTTTTTTCTGGTAAATATAGTTTTGGCTTAAGATGTTTTTTTTTGCTTTTTAAACTCCTCTCCTCTTTCTGCTGGTAATCGTCGCTTAGGTAAAGTGTTTTGCAAACTATTTTACCCTTTAAAACCGAAAAAAACCTTTGTTTGAATTGTGTGTTAAAATGAAAACAGTTAAATTAATTCATAACATCACAGTGCAGCGCTATGACCGGTCACTAGTCATAGGAGCAAATAATGTTGTTTCGCCTGAGTGGCTGAGTAAGTAAGAACCGCCATTAGTAAGCCAGTGTTCACGGACTTAACTCCCAAGTGTGGTAGAGTTTTTATACCCATCACCGAAGGATGAAGGGTATATTCATTTTGTCAAAACGTTTGCAACGTCCAGAAGGAAGCACCAGGGACCTCACGAAGTATATACATTCTTGATCAGCATCAAATTCTAAATAGAATTGAGCAAGTACATCTGTCCGTATGTCCGTATGCCCATCTGTCTGTATTTGGGTTTATTTGTTTGTTCTTATGTCCGTCTGTGTAATTGTAAACATTCTCCTACTCGGAAACGTGAAGTTATCGACTTCAAGTTTCGTAGAAACTTTGGAAGCTCTTGCACATAGGTTGGTAGTGAAAATAGGTCACATCGGACGAAGGACGCGGACACAGTACCACGTAAACTGAGAACACCTCTGTTTTTCAAAAGGAATGAAAAATTGGTTCTTTGCTCATCATTCGTAAACTATAGCAAATTAGTGTACAAAAATTTGAACACATATTCTGTAGATGATGCATTTGTCCACAAGAATGGAAGAAATTGACCACGCCTACCTAATATTATAGCTTACCAGAATTTAATTGTTCTTTCAATACCTTTATAACGCGCAAAAACAAACTTCAAAAATTCCATAAAGTATACCACTGCACAGACTTAAGATACCTTATGTATGTATAATAATGTATAATAAACTTCTAAATGTCGAAAAGGTCTAATTTTTAGTATTATTTGTTTAAAATTCGGTCGGCAATAAATCAATCGTAGGGAAATGCGATGACATACTTCTATTTTTCGACCCCTCCTCATAAATGGGAGCTCGGATGAAAAGCAAACCCTTTTACGGCTACGAAGCATAATATGCAGGTTTTTCTGGTGGAAACAATTGAAGAATAATAAAATCTTTGACAAATAATTTAAGTTGGTCAGTTGACGGTTTGAGTATCGTCCAATAAGAGGGCTTTCATGAGAACTATGTTTTTACATAGAAATGATGTATAATTTTTGATGTGAGAAGTGGTTTAGTGCATGCAGAGGTCAACTTTATCCGACTTTGGCTTAGGGACAGAATTCATATGCGAGTTGAGTAATTGCCAAAATTTTGCACTTTAGCTAACTGTCGTAGCAATACTTCTTACTTAAGGTCACGTTGTCTTAAAAAAGCATAAGGCTACGTCGTTCTAACCAAAGTTGTGGAATGACGTAGTGAACAGATTCTATAGAAATTTAGCCTGTAGTGTGTTACAAGTACTTGCTGTAGATTGAAATAAGTGCTTTTTGTTGGCATTTTTGCGTTATCGACATTGTAGCGAAACATGTCCTTACGGTATATGAGAGAAAGATGAAGCGAAGATCGTGTATTACTAAAGGATACAACACATATATATGGGCGATATTCTTATGCCTTTTTTGTATACAATTTCCATATGTGTGTGTTATGGGATGATAAGTGACAACTTTATAAGAACGTTAGCGTAACACGATGATAACGCTTTGAAAATGCTATAAGGACGCTAGTAAAAACGCATGATAATAGATGTACGTCGTCTCACTTGATGGTAATAAAACGGATAGTTTGCTCAACTGGGAATCTTAATTAAGATCCGAGAATTTTAATTAAAGGAATTAGGAGCAAGCGTAGAATAGTAGTGGGACCGTAGAACCGATTTTTCTTGTCATTTTGGTCCAAAAAGTGTACTTTCCAAAAAGGCATATGCACAGGTATAGGAACACGTTTAGGTTTTACGTTACTCCAAGTCTTAAAAAAGAGGTCTGAATGGATTCGATAAGGTCAATATACACCTTAAAGTTTGGTGACCATATATCCAAGAAGAGGTCTTACTGATGCAACCTATAATTTTTTAGTAATATTGCGGTCCAATAATTACTTTAGAGAGACTTCGACTTCTTTGCCACAGGCAGAATTTGCAAATGAAAGTTTAATTTTGGATCTATAAGAACTCCGAAATCACCGAAGAATGTGACAATATGTCTGTGGCAATCTACACAATAGTTAACGGATAGTGGAGTAGACATAGAGAGAGAGACAGACCTTTTTACCCTTGCTCAGGTTTAAGGACAGAAAGACATTACGTTTACACCGATTAGATAATTCAATGAGGTATTCTTAGAGTAGGATATTTTGCATGCGAAGCTAGCTCATCAATAAAGAATAAAAAAAGCAGAGGATGATGGTGGCTACCTCCAAGCGCCCCTAATATACCATTAATAGTGTGTGAGACATAGCCGTCAAAAAGGATGCATTGAGTGCGCGTCGAAATGTACGATCTGATCAATGCAATCACGTTAAAGCGTAGCCTTATAAGGATTAATTCATACAGGAGCATAGAATGCTGCACTCCCTCAAAGGCCTTTAAAAGATCAGCGTAAATGACATCTGTTTGTCTCGTCGCCGAAGGAGCCTGAAATGTCCTGCCAAGCAACTCTACGCTCAAAAAATTTAGGTATAATATTAAGCTTTGCCACGCCCCTGTAATTGATTATAAGATACCTAAGGCCTTCGAAAGGTTAGCGTAAATGACATCTGTTCCCTTCCTTTCCTAAGGAGCTTGAAATATCCTGAAAAGCAGCTCTATGCTGAAAAAATTTAGGTATAATATTAAGCTTTGCCACGCCCCTGTAATTGATTATGAAATTCCTAGGATCACAATTTGAAGTGACAAAATGCAAGATTGCTTCTAAAATTCCCGGAAATTAGTTTTCCTAAGATAGTTATTAAGAAGAGTAGATTAGAAGGGAGAGCATCACGAAAACGAACAATATGCGACGGTACACAGCCAGCACCGGGATGACAGGTAGATTTCAATGAAAGAGAAAACATGGCGACACCGATCGATGGATCAAAAACTTATGAAATTCTTTTGCTCTTGCGAAGCTATTTCTGGTCATAATAACATACTGGCAGAGTATACTGGCACCATATGGATAGTATTTCGACAGCAACTGTACATATAAGTAAAAAAGAAAAGGTTAAGTCAATTATTAATCGTATCGTTGATTTATTTTTCTAAAATTTTGTTATAAAAAAAAAAAAAAAGAGTTTTTTTCGTTCGTTTTTTTTTTTTTGGTTCCACAGCACTTAGTGCAGTTATTGTATTAACTCCTATTCTTCATCTGTTTTAGGTCTTTTTGTTTTTTTTTTTTTTAAATGACCAAATTGCGTGCCGTTTATGTACGTTTTTCTTCTTCTTATTTTCTCAGAAACTCTGGGTCAAGTTCGCTTTTTGGTCGTTTTCCATTCATACGTACATAGTTAATGTATTGAGACAAGTGTAATTATATAGTCTGGCCCAATATTGTTGAGAATCGTTTAAAAGTACAAAAAAAAAAGAAGAGAAAACATTTAAAACAAAAAAAAAAAAAAGAAAATAATAAAAATGAAAGAAATTGTTGTGAGAAATAAACTTAAACGCAGCAATTTAGCAAAAATGAAGATTTGTTATTAAAAACATTTTTTATGTACTTGCACACTGTAACGATATATATCTCTATGTCGGCAGACGTGAAGGCCGACGGTGACGAGACTTTCTTGTGAAAAGAGTTTCTTACATATACATATGTATATATATATTCTTCTAAGCTTTATTGCGCTTAAATTTTCCCTTTTTTTTTGGTGCGGAAAGACGTAAGGACAGCTGTTAGGGAAATCTTTTTATTTTCTTGCTTTTAATGACAGTATCGCAGGTATTCGTCAAGATTCATTTTAATTATTTGTTTCACTTTGAAAATTATATCTATATCCTATTGCTTGTTACATCAAGTCACCTCTTAATATATACAAGGTCGAAGGAAAAGTTCACTTTACTTTGATACCTTAAATTTTAGTGAACGAAGAAAAGGGCGGTTCAAGGCAGCAACTCGCCTCACAAAACTTTTTTTTTTCAATAAATAGATTCTTCCGCGTCGATTGTGTGAAATGTTGTACAGGCCTATTGACACTCCATGTCGCACATACCTTGTGTTTTCAACTTAACTGAAGTTAGTGAAAACTTATTTGCCCAATTTAAGTCAAAAGAAGTCCGCTCTAGTTCATTTAAATGCTGACGAATGAATGAGAAAGACTGCGACTATTGTTTATACATAAAACAATTAATTTTGGTGGCTGATGGCTTGGAATGATTTTATATTAAATATCAGTATCCATTCCCGGTAGATGATAAGTGCTTGTGAAGCACCTTCAAGCAGGCAACATTTGAACTATAAGCTGAACTAAAAGATTTTCCCGAACAGTTGTGTTTACCACATTTGTGCGTTTAAGCAGCAGCTTTCAAGTAAACGTTTGCATGAAATTAAAAATTGGGCAAAAGTAATGGTCAAACTCGTGTGTGGAGAAGAACGTAATGCTGCTCAGTCGAATTTCGATCCGTACAGCGTGAAAAGTAGTTTATACGAGAATCTGTTAACTGTCTATGAAACTTGGCTCTTTAATGAATCATCACAAACTGTAAATTTAGTTTCCGAATGACGGCTTTACGATCAGCCCTTGCCCGAGAACGAATATTTCAAAATGACATTCAAAAAGATAATGGCTTTTGTGTTCGGAAATAAGGTTGGGATCATGAGGGTCGGTTGGGTTGACATGTCGACGACATAGTTCACTTATGCAGTTGTAGGTAAGTACAGCTTTTAATACATGATTCGTGCTTGAAAAAAGTACAGAGTTTAGAATCATTTGAAGCCTGCACATGCTCTTGTCATCCAGCCTTTGCTTCGACAGCACATTTCCTGTCATGTTCGTCCGGCTTTCGTCCTTAAGTAAAGACGGCATGCGCAGATGCAAGTTTCGGCACAAATTACAGCACATTTTGTCCAGTTCCTGAAAAGTGTTTATAGTTCACAAACACTCGCAGGTACGTTTGTAGTATTTTCTCCAATTCTTTTTTGTGAATCTGAATTATCTGCAGGAAAATCTCCTATGAACTATGTGCAGATTCTAGTTTTCTTCTTCTTCGTCCACTGTAAGTTTAGCCATCGAAAGTGAATTAAAAACAATTTTTTTGGATAACGGGTAAAACATGATGTTTGTACAGTCGCGTGAAAAACGGCAGTTATGTTTACGGGACAAGCTGCCACAATGTATATTAGGTCTCCGCTGTTTTTTCCGCGAAATGGTGTTAATGCCTACATAATGGGCAACATTCCCCTGATTGTCCCAAACGAACATGCGCTTAAAAGGTGACATTTCAGCTCACATGACTGTGTCCTCAATTCCGATGTCAAAGATGTCCTCTTGCTCTGGCTGAAAAGTCGGTGAAATCTTACAACTGATGGAGCAAAACCGCAAGCTGTTAGGATTAGCGGAGGCAATAAACCTCAACCACATGATAGTTTAGAATCATTTGAAAAGAGCAGGTTACAAAAAGAAGTTTGAAAGTACGGAAAAAACCGCGAGGACTTTTTATATGACCTAATACAATAATTTCTTTCTTAATCGCAGGTAAATAGTGCAACGGGGCAAAGTTTGGATATTTTTTTTCTTGCCAATGTTTTCTCCTCTTAGCTATTGCTTGAAAGTGTGTCCCACACATGTTCGGTAAACCATTTTAAGAATAGTTTTTTGGAGATTTAAAAATGCTAGTTGGCAGAGAGACGTGAGCATCATAACTCGATTAGAAAGAGACAGAAGACAGTTCAGAGAAGTCTGAAGGAAATGAAAAGGCACGGGTAAGTTAGATAGAACGGCGGCTTTAATGCAGTAGTGCCTGAGTCTCGTCGGAATCCGAATAGCGTGCATTGTGACATGTTATTGTAGTAGTAGTAGCAGTAGAAAAAAGAATGTTGTATGTGTCACATAATGTTTTTCTTACGCAACATGTTGTCCAAGCATATTATGTTACTTGCATCAAATGTCACGTGTGTTTCGTTTCTCCACAGACAGGATACAAGTGCATGTGCTGTTGTGTACTTTCTTTTTTTTTTTGTTTTTAATTTAAAGAGAAAATTAAAAGGATTTCAAATTAAGTGACAAACTCTGGTCGATGTTATGTTTAATTATGCAAACGTATCTTCTGGCATGAACTTACGGCTATTGATAGACATTTGTTTTGTTTGTGGTAATAATTTTACTGTCTTTTCTACTTCCTTTTTAGTGGCTCGCAACAAACAAAAAAAAAAGACAAAAGAAGACGAGGAGAACATTATTATCTCATTCATGCCTGACAACATACATATATATATATGCATGTATTGTATACGTTGTATAGACCAATAACATCCTGGCCTAAGGGTAATTTAACAGACGCACACCTCTCTCTTGCCCCTCTTCAATGAATCTTCAATTTTGTTAGCCGATGTTTTGCGGCTGCTGTTATTTTTATTGTTATATGTTATTGTTGTTATATTTAGAGACCGTATCATCACAAATCCCGAAAGCTAACTTTAATATAATTTATATCATTAATTGTTTATGTAGTTTTTCTTTCCTTTTTTTTTTTTCCAAAACCATTAGCAGTTGTTTTATTGTTGCTTAAAATCATTTAATAATTATAACAACAACAACGAGAGAGATAATAACAATAACAATAGAGCGATAAGAAAAGACGAAAGGAAGGCGCACAAAGGATCGGTGGGTGATCGGAGGGGTGAGGGGACAAAGGAGGCCATCTTAGATGTTATTCTTCATTTTATTATTTTTTGGTTGGCCTTGAAGTTTTACTCTTTACTTTTTAATAATGATTAAAATACTTGCAGATTTTATTTTTATTTATTCGTTTTTAATTGTGCCGCAATCTCTTAACTTTAATAATTAAATAAGTAATTGATCGTGCTTTTTACTGCTATTACATGGCTCTTAATGAGTTTCATATAAAATTTATTTCATTATGGATCCTATACAATAATAATAATAATAATAATAATAATAATAATAATAATAATAATAATAATAATAATAATAATAATGATGCAACATATAAAGGGAAAAGAGAACTGTACCGGTGGCATATCATTAAATTAATAAATTAAGTGAACTTTATTATTATTATTTTTTTCCTTTCAAAGTCATGATGGAGTTTAAAGAATTCATAAACCTAATTAGTTCTGATTAAGTTTTAAGTAAATATAATAAAATTTACTTTTCCTAACTAAATAACCATCAGGATTTGTAGAAGAAGAACAAGCTATAATCGAATGCCCAAGCGTTAGTTCTTCATATATTCTGTTCGCACTTTGGAGCTCCATCTGATTTGGAAGATTGTATGTTTTGCCAGAAAGATTTTTTGTTATATTATATCCACCACCACTGTAAGATGGGAGTTTTGTTTTTTTTCACAATGTATGGAGCACCCAAAAGCAAGCTTCAGAGACGCAGCGTGAAATTCTGAAGTGACTAAGTCGTGTCCGTCCGTCTGTGTGTCTGCGTGGTGTGTCTCTCGTGGTCGCAAAAATAAAGATATCGACTTGAAATTTGGCAGAAATATTGGAAGTCTTTGCACGCAGGTTGGTATTGAAAATGGGCCAAATTGGGGAGAGCAGAAGCCCGTAGTGGAGCAACTCCGTTTTTTTCAACAAATATTTTTTGAATTTTTGGTCGTTACTCGGAAATTATTAAAGTTAGAAGACTGAAATTTTCCACATTTACTTTACGAAGCACTCTACTCTTTACGTGCATAAATGGAAAAAATCGACCATGCCCACACGAAGTTGCAAGTAATTAAATTTTCTTCTTTTTCACTTTTTTTGAGGTTTTATGCTTATTTATCATAACGCAAACAAGATGGAATGTTTGAAAGTATTTTGTACATTCCTCAAAGGAAGATTTATCATCTGCCTAAAAATGGATTAATTCTAAAATCGATTTGTTACCCACCGCGATTAATTTTCTCTCAATAATACCAGCGATATGGGTATCACACGAAAGAACTTGGAAAATAGAATGCTATGTGTGTTTATTTTAAATTAGTTATGGTAGATGCCACGACTTAATGGATAAATGTTTTCTAAAAAATACCTTCGATATAAATATCAAATAGAAGAACTTTGAGAGTAGAATGCGAAAAGTGTAGTAGTGGGTATGCGAGATTCGTCTTCCGCCGAATATAACTCTCCTTCTTGTTCTGACTTCACTTTACTTCATGTGTAAATCTTTATCTATTTATTATTTTATTTCATATTGTATACTTATTTTATACATATGTTAATTAATGACTGGCTTAATAAATCTATTGTTTAATAAGCCGCGATATCATACAATAGGATTAACTATTATATAAAAAGTAATGAAATGAAATAATTACCATTTTTCAGAATTCTCTAATACCTACTTTGTTGGAAAGCTGCTTTAATCCCCGCTCCTAATTCGCATTTCAATTTGCTTTACTCTGTTTGTCAAAGTAAGTTAACCTCAACGGCATATAGATTTCTTGTAGTAGTCACATTAAAAAGTTTTGCTTTTAATGCAAGTGAGTATCTGAGTACATGTGTAATGAATTGCAAGCATTTTCGGGAGTCGAATTTGAACAGAGGAAATACCTGTCTATCCGTCGGTCGCATATTTCTGAGAAAGAAACTTTATCTTGCATTTCTCCATATCCCTTTCATCAGGAAATATCTGTCTATCCGTCGGTCGCATATTTCTGAGAAAGAAACTTTATCTTGCATTTCTCCATATCCCTTTCATCAGGAAATACCTGTCTATCCGTCGGTCGCATATTTCTGAAAAAGAAACTTTATCTTGCATTTTTCCATATCCCTTTCATCAGGAAATACCTGTCTGTCCGTCTGTCGTATATTTCAGAAAAAGACACTTTGTCTGGGATTTTTCCATACGCCTTTCATTATTCTTACTAGCTGTGCAAATCTGAAATGCGGATTTGACAAAGGGCGCAGGTGTTATGTTGACTGTGAGCGTTTATTAAACTATGTTTACTATCTTTAAGCTTCGCACAACGCTATGAATTGTTCCGCTACAGCTTATGTAACATAGTTATATGGAGCTTAGAATACGCCAAGTTTTACGCTTTTCATGGTTAATTTAAGGGATACCATTGCTTAGTCGTGGCGGATGATGAACTATGGATATGTGAATATATCCAGAGCGCAAATAAGCATTACGCGGATTAGGCGAACCATTAACTTCGTATATTCTTGCGGATTTCTAATCAGATAGTAGATGCGATCGATGCCAAATGTAGTTTTCTTACTTGTTTCACTTTTTTCACTTGTTTTTTTCTTCTTCTTCTAAGTTTGACTAAAGTCCACATATAATTGTTTTTTTTTGTTTTCTTTTTATTTTTCGGGATGACTGATAAGCGTCGGTAAATCATTAAAAGTGAACAGAAGTATTTTTGAGAAAAATTTGATGAAATTCTAGCGCGTGCTAGTCACGTTCTCGGAAAAAAAGAGAGAAAAAGAAAAAGGAAAAGAGCAATAAAGATTAGAGAAAGGTTTATCCTAAACCTAACTGCACTTTTGGCTTTCAAACTAAAGCACACCTATCCTCATATAAAACATTTAGAAAATCATATTAAAAGAGGAAAAAAAACTTAATCTATGGTCTCATCATGCCGGGTGCTTGGCATTAAACATAACGCCATGATTTTCGCGTTGATGGATTGCCGTCAAAAAGCCGAACAACTAACTAACCTGTGAATCGTTCATCTCTTATTTCTTTTTACGGTAGAATTTTTTTTAAATATTAAACATAAATGCGCTTAATTGCCAAGTAAACCATAGTTAACTTGGGTGCGCTTGTTTGTGGTCGGTTTTTTTGGGATTTGTTTTTTTTTGTTTTTTTTTTTTTTTTACTAAAAAGTAAAACGAAGCTGGAAAAAATTCCTGCAACTTAATTGTGGATCATTTCCGTTAATGCTTGAAGCGATGTTTTGGTTAAGAGACACAGATATTATAGGTTTTGGGCACAATCAACATTATTTTCTTTTATTTCTGCTCGCTCTCCGATAACAATTAACCGGATTTTTGCTTTTTTTTTTTTTTCTTTTTTTTCTTAGCGAATTTTATATAAAAACTATTTTATATATTAAAATATCTTGTGTCCTTAGTAATCAGCGTATTATTATAAAGAAGAGATGAACATGAAATGTTTTTTGGCTCTTTTGAGCTTAACATTAAAATCAAATTTTTGCCTTTAGGCGCATTCACCGACAATAACATGAGCAGCATGAGCAAGCCTTACGCGGCCAAGGGTTGTAGGAAAAAGTGTTTGCTTTCGAGTCGACGGTTTCATTAGCTGCTGTTTCTGCAGACATTATGTTTTTCTCAAGAATTTCTTATCATTTTAACCAAATTATTGTCTAACGGTTGTTATGTTTGAAACAAAAAAAAAAAAAAAAAAAACAACGATGCCTACTCATTAATTATCAAAATTATAGAAAAACCCGGCTCGTGTTCGATTCAAATTGAATTCAATCGACTAAGGGTTTCAGTATAAGAGAACTGGCTCAATATTTTTCAAGAGATTTAAATGGAAATTTTTTTAAATAATAAAAGAAAATTTTTTTCTTCACATCCAAGCGAATTTTCGAAGAAGAAAAATTTTATTTTGCAGACATTCGAAAACACTTTTTTAGTATTTTTTTAAACAAAAGGTTTTTCTAATTTTCTCTTTTAAAATATATGTAAATTTCTGGGCGGTTTTCGCGACCACAGCATTCTTTATAATATGCCTTTTCCCAATTTAAGAGCTTACGTCGCAATCCTTCCTCTTTTTAAATCATGTCATCAAGCCATATAAGTGTTTACAGTCAATTTATGAGCCCACTCTCTTTTACACGTTTTTCTCTCCTTCCTTCCCCTCAAATCCTTCATATAACTTTTTATACTCATGTACCGCATTTCATATTACACATCACAATGTACTCCTCGCTCTTCTGTTCTATCTTAAGTGGCGGACGAGTAATATGCGTATTTTAATAAAAACCATAGAAAGAAAAATCATGGCGAACGCAAATTTAAAAAAAAAAAAAATCTTTAATCAAATAATCACTAAAATAAATAAATAATAATATTATATACTAAATCCAATCCCAACCTTACTTAGGCCCAAAGAAAGAACTCTGTGCTCACATTGCGCCTTTTTTACACATACCAGCGCATTTTCGGACGTTAATTTGTTGAAAAACAGAAGAAGAAGAAGAAGAAATTTCTTTCTTATTTGTTTACAAATTTTAAAATCTTTATCCTACAATTTTTTTTTAATATTTTGGTATATATTTTTTAAACAATCCATCTTAACTCAACATCGCAAAAAAAAAGAAGAAAATTTTTTAAATAAGAGCAAGCGAGAGACACAGTGAAATGGATTACGAATTTTTAGCTTTTCAAATTGGAATATGTCTGTGGAAGTTTTTTCGCCTTTAGGATGGACTAAAGGGCATCTTTCGATTTCTATCAATTTAAACGCTTAGCAGGCCAAAGTTCGTGCTCTTGGCCTTGGGATGCAGTCTATCTGCGAAAGATCCAAGTTATGTTGGCCTCTTCTGTCCGTAACATTTTGGAAGGAGAATTTGTATTGAACTTTTAGATTCGTTATATAAAAATGTTCTGTTCTACCGACATTAACCCTTACTGCCGAAGATAAAAGTGATGTTGACCTGCTTTGCTTATGATATTACTGCGGAAAATTTCTATTGAGCTGGACTTAGATGTCTATACAGTATCTTGGATTCGTCACTTGCTTGTGGTGCTGATTTACACTATGCTCAGCTTGCCCGTAACAATACTATGCAAGGGTTGTATCGACCATGACTTGATTCTGATAATTATTGTCTTAGATTCGTAATAAGGAAAGGCAATATATCTTGGCGAAGACTCAAACTATGCTGATCCTTTCTTCCTTGGGAAGCAACGCTGACCACATCCGTGTAGGCGCCGAGATCGTCGACGTTAATAGACAAATCAATGGCTTCTTTCACTAAATCTTTTTCCAATTGTGCTTTAGCCAGTTTGCGACCAAAGGGGTGGCTCATTGCAAAGCTCAGCAAATTGATAAGCCCGTTCCAAAATATTAACTTGTTCGATAAGCACTTGATGGCTGAAGTGTTGACGTCAAATTCCTTAAAAATTGCAAAATATGCTTTTCGCATAATTGATTCGAAATGGCTATATTTGCTATATATATATAAGGAGCACGTTGATTGATGTAATCCATTACCCTTGTGCGAGTGGCTTTAACGGCTTTGCGATGATCGGAAAACGCTGATGAATCTAAAATGATTTTCTCCAACAATTCAATGAGTTCGTTGGGTAAACCAGCAGTCATAAAGGCCTTAACCCTTACTGAGACATCATCTCAGGTCTCTGATAGGGTGGTTTGTACCACTTGGTCAATGAGTTGATGTTTGAAAAGCTCTAGTATTCAAACAAATACGTTGTGCAATATTTTCATCTTGTTATCGTCTCTTTTAAGACTATAAACATTAAGGCAGAAATTCTGACAGCATCTGGGCTTCGCTTATGCTCTTGGGTTGTCGGATGATGCGAAGTATTTGCTCTATGATGTCTGCCACAGAGATCGAATTCTATGTTAATGTTTAGTGATTTCAAAGCATATTTCATTGAAATATTTTTGCAAATTTCGTGAAAGCTTTTATTAAACTATAATTTGCTTATAAAAAATTTTTTTTTGCATTTAAAAAGACTCCGTATCAGGACTGATAGGATTTCTTAATAAAAAAAAACACATGAGTATTCATCAGAAATATCGAAGAGGAATCTAATCAATTTTCTTGACAAATGCATATAAATAAAAAAAAAAAAAAAGTTTTAAATTTATATACCGCCCCACAGAACGCGAACGAAATCGATTCGAGTGTATTTGATTTATGAATTGATCTTAAAGCCCACAAAAACTAAAAAAAGAAGACAAGAAAAAAGCAAAAAAAAAAAACGAAACAATACCAACCGATCATAATAAATACGTATATGCAAAAGGTTTCATAAATTTTCATATAACAAAACATTGTCCGCATACACACATACACACTCAATAGAGTAAGGTATGTGAGGCAATGCATGGCCATATATATGCGTGTGTGTATGACTACATTTCTTAAAAGCAATTTGCAGATTGATACGTGACGGAATTTTACACCAGTGATATATGGGTTTTGGATTATATATGTTGAGGTGCTTGATTATAAAAGTGTGCATGTGTGTGCGTGTGTAAAGAAAAGGATCATGCTCTCTGAAAGTTAATAAACGGTTTTGCGAAGAGAATTATAGCTGAACAATTTTTGTGTTGTTTATAAAAAGCAAAAAAAAAATATCCGATAAAATGAAAATGTCGGTTATCTCTCTGTCTGTCTGTCTGTCTCTCTGTCTGTCCGATTAAAAAGCGTACGTTTTACTTGTATAACGTTTTTAACAACACTTTTACATAAACCTACGTATATATCCATTCATTTATAAACGTTTCTCTTCCGCTCAGTCAGCTCATTTGTCTGTCCGTATGACTATCAATCGTTGTCCACTGTCATAGGGTTGCATTCATAATAATAGGGCTTTTGTGGCAAAGGTTGTTGTGTTGTTAAGTAAAAGTGTCTGTACGTATGTGCTCGTGTGTACGTACGTGTGCGCATAAGCTAGAAATTGCGATGCTTCCAAAAAATATCAGTTGCCAAGTATTGTTTTAACCCTATATGGTGTGGTGTGTGTGCATGTGTGTATCTCTGACTTTTAAAAACATAGCTTTTTTTTTTGATAGTTTAATTGCCGAGATTTACTAGCTAAAGTCGGTTCTTTTTTTTTTCATTTATTTTTTTTGCGGTTTTCATCTTATTGCTTTATCTCTGTCCTAACACGCTTCCAAACTATAAATTTATATAAACTTGTACTTCCGTTACCTACACATGCTCTAAACTATTATTATAAACAAACAATAGAATATTTTGTGCACTGGATTTGGGTTCTATTATAACTTCACACAGCGATGTATGTGCGAATACGATTTGACTTTGCGTGCTAGACCACCATCATCTGCAAATATGTTCTATTGCTTTTTAGCTTTTTGCCAAAGAAAGAACAAAAAAAAAAAGAAAACCAAAAAATTACTTTTGGCCAGAATTTGGAAAATTTTTGAAAATTGCCTTCAATTGCTAGAGGAAAGAATGGCTGTCTAAAAAGGAAAAGTTTTCCATTATTATGGTTTTGTTATGCATATGGTACAACGGGGGAGAGTCTTTAAAATGCCGAAATGAATTTGTTAAATTTTATGCTACGGTTTAGTCTATGAAACTACGAAATACGCAAATGAAACACAGGTGCTGTAAAATGTATTCCGCTTGTGTTCGATGATAATCGAAACCTTTAATGGTTATATGGTAGCACCTTGTGAGCATGAAACTAGGAGTCATTTTCTCAAATCGAACGATTGCGAAAAAATTAATCACTTAACGATTCTCTCTTGAATTTATGGCGATTTTGATGGCACATCTTCTGCTATTACTTGAATCTCCTTGAAATCCTTTTACATAACTGGTGACCTTAGGCTCCCCTTGGAGAAATTGTTAGCTCTTACGGGTAGTCATTTTGAATTGGTTTAGAATTCGATTTTATTCATTAATCTGAGTCTCCTTCCAGAATGATGCCCTTTTATTGAACTATTTGCCAGGGCCAGCGAAATACTCTTGAATGTCCCCGATGACCAAATATTTTTCTTTCGAAGATCTTTTTGAGATCTGTCAATAGACAATAGTCATTGAGGGTTAGATCTGGAGAATATGATGAGTGTGGCAGCAATTTGAGCTTCAATTTATGCTGTGTCGCCACCAGAAGAGTTAATGATTTTTATCAACTCTATGTGCGGCACGCAATAAGCGGCCTCAACACTTGTGATGCTAGACATATTAAGTTCGTGCGGTTATATGCGATACTAAGGAGAACACACATTTTGAATCAAAAAATGGTTTCAAAGCCTGTCTATTCGCACTATGTTCACGATCGTAGTTCTTATTTTGGAAAAAGTGTTATATAAAAAAAATTTCAAATTCAAAAGTCGATGATTATCAATATTTTGTAATATAAAATCGATTTGAAAACTTTGCGCCAGACGAGTCAATTTCTCGGGCCTGCTCCTATATCCTTACGGGCTACCGAGTAATTAAGAATCTTGATTATCAACTCAGTGATCGCGGATTCAAACCCCTGTGCGGTAAAATTTACTTTGGTCGACGTTTGGGTGAAATGCTTAGTTGGTAAAGATATACGCCTTACCGCTTAGGCATGTATCCACTAAACTTGCGTACATCTCGATATATTTTTTTCTTTACCCATGTCTTTCCGACTACGCAGTGTTGTACGAACACGAGACATTTTCTGGTTGATTAGTTCACATTAAAAAGGGTAAGAAAAAAAGTATATATAAAAGTTCCCATGAAAATCAACCTCGTGTACTTTTTGATAAAACTCAACCCGCAAAACACAAACTTTACCTGGGCAAAAATTGATCTTTTGATCTCGTTCCATATAACCATCCTTTTGAAAAGTACACACTTACATGGAAACATAGAATAATTTTTGGTACGTTATGACGAAAAGAAATGAGGATCCGAATGAAGTCAAAATTGTAGGGTATTAAGTAACAGTTTTGCTTGATAATACTAAGGTCTTACTTTTTTTGCTCATCTTTTCATACTAAAGATTGGACAAATTGATTATAAGACTTTCTCAAACTGCTACAAAGCAGTTCAGGGGCAATTTTTGATGAAAACTCCCACAAAGTAAGTCTTCAAGCCTTTGGGCTTTAAAATGATTTATTTCAAATATATTTGACTATTATACGAATATATCTTATGTTCACTGTGTATATGAGTGAGTTAATATTCCTACCCACATATGCAAAAGTTGAATTGCCTTTCTATGTAGAAATTGTTTGTTGAATTTTTTGTTTTGGTTTCCCGCCATCTTCCGCGGAAGTAAAAAAAAAAAGAAAAGAGGGAAAAAGTTTGCTCTAAATGGTGTAGGAATATATCAAGTTCTCTGATAGAAAAGCCATACGAGAGGCAACAAAAACGATGGCAAAGGGAGGAGTATTGGACTAATACGGTCGTTTTTATAAAAAAATTTTCGATGATATAAAGCAAAGTATTGGACTAATATGGTCGTTTTTATAAAAAAATTTTCGATGATATAAGCCAAACGGGGGAGTATTGGACAAATATGGTCGTTTTTATGAAAAAAATTTTCGATGATATAAGCCAAAGTATTGGACTAATATGGTCGTTTTTATAAAAAAATTGTCGATGATATAAGGCAAAGGGGGCAGTATTCGACAAATATGGTCGTTTTTATAAAAATAATTTTCGATGATATAAGGCAAAGGGGGGAGTATTGGACTGATATTTTATGCTAGAAAGCTTCGTGGTAATTATTGTACATGAGTTTACCTACAAAACTTCCTCTGTGGCACATGTGGATCAGCTTGTTTTCTTTGCTTTTTTTTTTTGTATATATACAGTTGCTGTTAATTAATTGGAATTTCATTAACGGCAACACATCATCACCGTTAATAAATTCTATTGATGATTTTTTCTGCTATCTCGACAATATCACCTGTCATTCAGAAGCTTTGTTCCGTTTTTTTTTTGCTCTTCTTTCTTAGCCTGTGGTCAAGTTTTTGAATTTTTGCTTGTTTTGTTAATTATAGTTAGATAAGAATATTTAAGACAACATGTGTGCTGCTTTGAATGCATTAATGAACATATGAATTTTATGCATTTGCTTCTTTATGATCGTGAGAAAGAAGATAGGAAAGAGGAAGAAATTGGGAGCTGTTAGCCGCAGTTTAGTAGATTTGTGCCCAATCGGTAAGCTACGACCAAAGACAGCCTACCGCACTTGAGATTTGAACCCGCGAAAACTGACTTAATAGCCGTTGTTCTTGCCTTTTCGGTTACTTTGATGGATTTGTTTTGTGAACTCGAGGAAAGAGGAAGAAATTGCGAGCTGGTGGCGGCAGTTTGGTGGATTTGTGCTCAATCGGTAAGCTACGGCCAAAAATAGTCTACCGCACTTGACATTTGAACCCGCGAACACTGACTTAATATTCTCTGTTCTTACCTTTTCCGTTACTTTGGTGGACTTGCTCTTTGAACTCTACATTACAAGGGTTACAAACAATTTTTCTTCTCAATTTTGTTTCATCAAGCGGATATTAGTAGATATTTTTTTCTCTACCTAAACTAGTTACTTTTTCTTTTCGTTAAAGCCAATATGTTTCTGCTTCTGTGATCAAAAAAAAAACCCGCGATTTCCGGAACTGTTTTGTAGATCACCTATCTCAGATTGTGACCATTCATAGAGGTAGAAAAATGTGGGTCCAATTTTTCCAAAAAGGTTTTTGTCTTAATTCACGCTGCGAGAATGCAAAGGAACTCTCGTAACTTGACACGCCATCTTACTGACTAAGAAACATTCGTGTAAGACTAGATATAAAAAGAAACTCTACATTTGGTTCCAACATGAGTTAATAGTAAAAAATTGAATGCACAGAATTTCCACCTACTGCTGTAAGGATATAGTATCCGTAAAAGATCATGAGTCAAAATGGTTGAAGCTGCACAAGCGATAGCAAAGCTATCGAGCTAGGATTCGAAAGCAATCGTGCATTTTGAGGAGCTTCAAACTGCTGAGGTGGTTTAATCCATCCTCTGCTGTTAATAACTAAATCGATAAAAACGCGCAGTCGGGGTAAAGCGACCAGCACTGATCAATAGAAAAGAGGCCGCACTTTCTTCGCGACGATGCCAGACCACGCATTTTTCTAAAGTCCCGGACTGAGAAGCTCTGATGCGTCCATCATATAGCCTGGCGCTTGTTTAACATGTGGTTGCATTTAATACTCTTTGCTAAGAAGGCAAACTTGCGTTGTAAGCGTTGTGTTAAGTTCACTCAAGAAAAGCAGTTTGATGTTGAGGCAATTTTTGGCGAGGCTTTCGGCACATTTTCTCACTTGTTTTTGACAGACGACGAAAAAAAATGGAAAAAGCGATCGAAAACGGATACCGACGGAGAACGACGAGAAGTTTCGATACCTTTTACGGATTTTATGCAGAAAAATTTCATAAAGCTTTTTATAAATAATCTAAAAAAGAGAACAAGTTGTAGAAAGATTAAAATCTAAAGACGTTATATAATGTATATGCCGATTTGTGTATATTTTGTTTGGTCGGAAAAATTATGGAAAAAATGAAGCGAAAAATTAAACGAAACAAAAACAGGTATGTGGATAGGAGAAAAACTAGAAAAAAAAGGAAAAAAAGATGGCTTGGTGTCAGAAAAAAAAGATGAAAGAGGGTGGAACGTGGATAAAGCTTTAAAGTTTTATTTAAGCCACATTCGGAAAAAAACTACCAAATTCTCTTAAAACAATTGAACGATAAGTTCAGTAATAAATCAAATTAAATTGCAAGATCGTATTAATACAGACACACACAT